>JASGXE010007978.1:0-16915 GCA_030068105.1 Sinentomon sp. SZTP_YWyxl
ATAATTAATGTTGGCGATAATGGGGGACAAGGAACTACCCATGGGGGCTCCTTGTTTCTGCAGGTAGAACTGTTGTTTGTACTGGAAGTAGGTCGACTCCAGACACAGGCGACTTAGATTTGCTATTTCGTGTGATACCCAAGATGTTTCACCAGCTTCGACGAGTCGGGCTTCTAACACGTCAATGGCTTTGTTGATGGGGATGGATGTGAAGAGTGACTGGACGTCCATGCTGTAAAGTTTTCCACATATCCCAGCACAAGACAGATGCCAAAAAGAAGGTACTACCGAGTTCAGCCACCGCACTGGCACGGCATGTCAAACAGGAGAACCACAAACCCGACTGGGAGTCCACTACCCTGCTACACCAGGATGATGTACTGCCTTCCAGATTGATAAAGGAATCAATTGAAATCCTCCGCAACAGCAACTGCATGAACATAAAGGAAACTGAACGCCTCCACCCAGCCTGGCATGAGATGTTTGACTCCCGGAACCGGCCGACATTCCCTCAGCTCCCAGTTCACATCCCAGATGAGGCTTTCGACCTCCCAACTGAACTTTTGCAATTTCGGCAGATCGAGCAGACGACGCATCCACAGGGGAACGAAGCGCAGTCTGACTGACGACGCTGTGGTGACAGCAGCGAAATCGATTTCAGTTTTCAAAGTTAGTGTTTGTTTTCATGTTTTTCGTTTCAATTGTGGCAGAGTAAGCACCGCCTTCCATCATTAAAAATGTAAAAATTGATGTAATGTGGGGGTTTTTTGCTGGGAAATAATTTTACAATGATAGGTTCTTTTTACCTATAGGTTCTTTTTTCCTGACTTTGATACCTGCATTCGAATGCATATGCTTGGCATTGGCGTTTTTTTACCCCTTTAATTTGTGTCACATGTTTTCCCCTTTTCGGGTAGGCCTAAAAATGAAACCGAAAAAAATCCATTTTTTTTGGAAGTGGGTGTCGCAGGAGGAAACATCTTTTGTGAATTTATGCTCAGTCTATGCATTATCCTCATGCACATTATCAGCCTGGTAACACTTTTAGTTCGAGAAAAATGCAAGTGTTTAAAAACCGTTGCATAATAAATTACCCCACCCCCTACCTCACTTCAGTGTTTGTGAATAAAAGTTTGGGCCTTTGAGTCCGTTCATCAAATCTCATCTGACATTCCTTCTCTGCTCTTGCTTGTTCCATCGAAACTCATCTGACATTCCTTCTCTGCTCTTTCTTGTTGCAAAACTTGAAATGGAAACTTACCTAGCCTACTTGGGCCCACTTTAAGCCGATTTTGGGTTCCAGGTTTCACAGATAAAAATAACAATTATTCAACAAAAATGATTTTTCTGTGCCTACTTTTAGATGAGGGTCCATTGAGTGTAAGTGAATTGTATGCCAAAGCACTGGTTGTTTCCGAACAACTACAGGGTGCAAACAAATACTGGTGTGAAGTATGCACCCGATATAACGAAGCTATGCGTAAAGTGCAGTTCGAATCACTTCCTCGCCTGCTCGTTCTGCAGCTCAGACGATTTTCGGCATCGAACTTGTGAGTTTGCCATTTGCCTCCTAAATCTGTTAGGTAGGTATCTGTCGTGACATTTTCTTCATGTTGATTCCACATTATTTTTTTTAAACACAAGCCACGTGCAGGGTTCCCACAGTCAAGGAATTGCTCAAAAATATGCCAAAACTCAGAGAAAATCAGGGATCGCAAGGATCCCCAGGAGCCTTAAAATAATAAAGAAACCAAATTTTGAGGCCTAGATGAATGCCCAAATTTCAAAATTCTTCTGTACCTCAGACCCCCTGCCAGAGAGAGAATCCGCCCATTGGAACTCGCTGGGGCTCTGACCCAGACCCTGTAAGGCCTGCTGTGGCATTTGACAGCGACACTTTATTTAGCCTAGATAAGGAAGGTAGAAACATGGATCAGCAAATGTCAGGGAAATGGATCGGGAAAAGTCAGGGAAACTAATTTCCAAAAAGTTGTGGGAACCCTGTACTTGTGTTTCCCCGTTGCGTGTAGATCAAGAGGAAGATTGGATGACCTAATTTAATCGAAGTGAACCCCTTTCGCCTCTTAACCTTACCATGGGGCGGTCCATTGGACCACCCGAGTCGAAAAATGGCCACAGTTTTTTGTTGTAGGATTGTGACAGCCCCGTCCTTCCATGTGTTCCTCAGGCGGGGTGGGGGGGTTCAGGGTTGAAAGGGCCATAACATTTCCCCCAGGATTTTTTGAGTTATTGGCAAAGTGGTCCAATGGACCACCTCGTGGGTTTAAATTTTTTTCCATACCATGAGGTTGTCCATTGGACCATCAAGCTTAATATTTGGAATAGGTGCGATTTGTATTCCAAAATGAGAGATCTGATTCTCTGTAATATCATGAATGTTGTTTTGCCAACCGTTGCCAATTCCATGAACTTTTCTGAAAGTTTCTTGGTGTGGTCCATTAGACTATCATGGTACTGCCACAAATGGGGGTGGTCCATCAGACAGACCACTGGAATTTTCTTAGTTGTTTACAAGCTTGATACACTTGGTCTTCATTCTTTTCTCAAGTTGTGGAATATCTCTCAAAATGGCCGAACAATGGCGACCTACATCTCAGCCATCTGCATCAAAGCCAATCAACGTGTGTTGTCATTTCTTCTATCCGATTTTCAATCTATGATTGGAAAAGATCTATTTTTTGACTGATTAGCCTAATTGGATCTTTAATGATGCTTTCTGAGTGAGTGGTCCAATGGACCACCTCACGGTCAAGTTTCGACTTATGTGATTTTTTATTTTTTTTTTTCTGAAGGACAAAAATAAAAATGCAGCTTTGGGCAATGCCATGTTGTTCACTGGCACTGTTTTGAAGAGTGTGGGTGATGTTTTGGAATGTGGAATAAGAACCAGTGTTTTGTGATGTTTTGTAAAAAGTCAGTATTTTTTAATTCGCATAAAGCACCAACCGTTCACCAGTTCAGAGCAATTTAAAAAAAAAAAACACTGACTGCATTCATCATTGTTCCCACATAAAATCAAATCTCACATCGAAGTTGAAAGTTTGAAATTATCACGCTTTTGAAATGTCTAACTGGTTTAAAAATTTAAGGTCACAAAGATGACACTGGAAAAACAAGGCAAAATTACGTTTTTTGACCTATCGCAACCAAAAAATATGGGAAAGATCGGTGCTATCTATCTCAACTTAGGTCTGACCTCAAAATTGATCAATTAAAATATAAATAATTGACTCCATGACATGCTTATTAGCTTAGAAGTGGGAGAGGTCCAATGGACCACCTCATGGTGCTCCACGGTGCAAAATGAGCATGGAAAGGAAGGGTTAAAGACACATTTTTTGTGAATTATTCTGCCCCTCCAATACTGGCTGAAGAAGATTAATATGAAGCTATGGTGAGGTAATCCTTATCGGTCATGGCATTGCAACCTCTCGCCCTTTTGACCTTCCTCCTTTCCTTGGAATCACCATCCTGTGCACTTGTTACAGTAGGCCCACTTCCGTCATTAGCTGTTAATGAATTGTGATTCTACCTAGGGACTATATCAGAAGATAATCTCAGTCCACTCTGTGATACCCAACGTTTTGCATGTTTAGGCCTTATCTGCAATAAATTACCATGGCAAACAAAAAGAAAGGATGGCCGAACGTTGCCAAAATTTCCAGAAATCACACGCATCCTTTTTTCTGATATGATTTCGTTTTTTCTACGATTTTGTCGGTTGCCGAATGAGTGGAAGCCCAGCGAGAAATAAATGAACATTTTGCCATGAAATGAAATCCCAACCATGTTGCTTCAGTTTTCTTCGGCAAACAAATTACAAGCACTAAACTTTTGAGTTTGTTGTTAGGTACCGAACAATTCAGTGCTCTACACTTCTAAATTAAAACAATTTTCACTTTTGTTTATTCAGGTCCATATTTGGTGTCTCAAAAGTTCACGATTACATGCCAACCCCCCTGGTGCTCGATTGCTTCTGCAGGCAATGCTTGCAGGAGCCTGACTTTCCGTTGCACCAGTATAGACTCTACGCCATCATCATGCACCTGGGTGCAACGCTGGCATCTGGACACTATGTGACCTACGTCCGAGCTTGTTGCAGTTCCTGGGAGTACCGCCACTGTGAACGGGAGCGGCGTGCATTGCAGCAGGAACGTAAGGGCGGGAAGGAACGGGAGAAAGACAAAGGTGGCGGCTTGTTGAGGCTGTTTAGGTCAAAACCGGAAGCCCCCCATAGCTCAAATTTTAACGCCTGCCGCAGTGCTAATTGCTGCAGTGTAAAGTTATCACAGGTACTTCCTTACGCACCCAGTGTTAATGGGGACGGGAATATGGTGAACGGCGATGATGGCTGTATCCCTTATCGAAAGATCAACCATCAGTGTGCGGGATCGGGGAACCCCATCGACAGTGCCAACTCACTTTACAATGACACATCAGTGCCTGATGACCTCTGGTTGGAATGTGACGATGACCAGATAAAAGTGATGACCCGGAAGGATTTGGAAGACATATTGTCACCTGTGCCGTTGCGTAGCACAACCGTCACACCTTATTTGCTATTCTACTCAAAGACAGATACGGGGAGCACTCAGAGACGGAGGCGGGATTGCCCATAGTTTTGAATTTGTACATGCTTTCCGATAGAATTTTGTGCAACCCACATTTGCAAATGGCGTCACTTTTGACATGAGCTTTGTGATAGGATAAAAGTGGGACACAGTTAAGAAATATGCTCACAATTTTAGCTTTGGCATAATTATTTTGTCCCCCATGTCATTGTTTCATCCCAACCAACAATACTTTGGGTTACGTGGTCAGGAGAGCTGGTGCTTTTGAAAGTGATGATTAAATCTCCAGCCGTTTGGTAGAAAGGAATAGGTAAATCTGTTTTTTTTTTTGGTAAATGTTGGCGCAAGTTCTCTGTGGTGCTTAGAAGATTGGATGCATGGTTTGAGAAACATATCCCTTCTCCATCTGGACGTGATATCTTCGTATGAGATACAGTTGTCAAGGCGATGGTTGAGTTAAGAGTTGCTGGTATTCCTCGGTCTGGTGAGCAGATGAACAATTTATATTATTAAGCTGATGCAGGGCTCTCTTCAAGAAGCCTCTGTCAAAATTGATTTGCCGCTTGTGGGGTGGTGGCTGTACTCCCATTGACCAACCCCTTCCCTGAAGATCAGACCGTGGGAGGCAGCTGTGAAACAAGCCTGTAAAGGTACTGGAAAGAAGCATAAAAAAACTTCATCAAAAATAAACAAAAACAAGTGACATGGTTGAGAAAATATTTTCCAGAAATTGCAGCTTTGTTTCTCTCCTTTACACTCACACTTCATCAGTTGCCACGTGAGAGGGAGCCCGATGGTGGTGGCAAGGCGAGTCCGCAATTCCTGGTTCCTGATCAACCACAATAACAGATGGGATCCCTGTGTTAGGAAATAACATCGAAAAAGAAAACTTGCATTTAAGCACCATCCTATGGAAAAACCAGCATCAAAAACCAATCAACATTCGAACTGAGCCTGCAAAAGAGCTAGAATGCATGACACGTGAATAAACATATATAATTTTGCAGAGGGGTGCCTTTGTCAGAGATCAACGTGTTTGGTTCTGAATTAGCTCGAATCCCTCCGTTCGAAGTTGATTAGTTTTTGAAACTGGTTTTTCCATGGAATGGAAAATGCAATTTTTATTTTTCAGTATAGGGACTTTGCATCAGTTTTTTTATTTATTAGCAATGGCTGATATTTGTTTCTGGATTTATGCAGGCATCTAGAACACTGTTTCCTGTTGACACCTCTTGAGAAACACGCATTCTTCACAAAGTTATTTTATCTGTTCTTTACCTAATGTGAACAAGCTCATAAGTCAAAAATCATGCCCTCCTAGTGAACACCTTTTTTTTTGTTTTTTGCATGGGGTGGAGCCTGTGTTGTTTTGTTTCAGCGTGATCGTTTGCCACGTGCAATTTTGAAAGGTTCAAATTTGTTCCCAGGTTTCCTTGTGGGCAGTTTTTGGCCCATATTGTTTTACACCATTGTTTTACTCTGTACGTGTGAACCACTGGGCCAGCTTGTGCGTGGCCAGGTTGCCCACCTTCATTGTTTTTTTGTCATTTCATTTGTTATTGTTGTCAAGCTGGGTTCAGAGTTTATCTCCCTTTAAATTTTCCTTTTTCGTTTATCCTTGTATTTTTTTCGTTTTTTTTTTTGCTGCACACTGGGGGCCTGGTCGATACCTGGGTATCTTTTCCAACTGCATTTGTTGGAATTTCTTTGTGCATCTGCGCAGGGAAACATTTGAATGTATGTTCCACTGACGAGCGCAATCAGAAAAGTCGCTGCTCAAATGAATGTCTCTGAAGCCATGCCAAACTAACGTGAAGAAGGTTCAGCAGAGCCTCCATTCCATTAAACAATTCCCTGCAACACAGGACTTAATGCACTTGAAAGCAGCACTGAGCAGAGAAATGCATTGCTGAGCAAAGAGGAGAGGATGTTGGTGCAGGGAGGCACAAAGAATGGAGAGTGCGGCTGAATGGACGTTGTTTTGAATCGCGACACATTCCAGACACAGCACGCTGTCCAGAGGGAGTAGCATAAATGAGAATGCTGTGATTTTTGTTGCCATTTTGCAAGGCATCGCCCACATCAGCATGACATGCAGTTTTGGAAATCTTCAGATTCCGACAGATCCAATCCTTCATTTGAAAATGACTGGGTACCACTTGTTCTCCAAAAAGGTAATGTGTGCTCCTGCCCTGTGCATCCAAATGTGGATTGATCCAGTTAATTTCTGTTTATTTTTTACTCCAATCATGTTTGTGTTGTTTTATTCCAGTAATTGTAATTGAAAACCTGATTATTTTTCTTGTTCTTTGCAACAGCAAACATGATTGTGTTTTTTCCAGATGTTTGCCTTGTGATTTGTTGCATGATTTTTATTACGCCTCTGATATTATTTTTACTTGAGATCTTCAAAAATTTTAAGTTTTAACTTTGTTTTTAATTTTGTCTCGGCTCCATTTCACCATGCACTAATCAGAAATCACATATGTTCTTTTTCTCCTAAATGCTGGGTTGTTGTTGTGGTTTGGTCTTTTGTGTTGGGTAGGGAGGTGCAAAAATGGTTGCAGCAACCAATGTTTTTCCTGACCTCCTTGGTGTTCTTACTCCTCTATGATGTAAAAAGGCCATTTCGTTCTTGCTCAAGCATGGTGTTCACAATCTGGAAAATTCAGGAAATTAATGTGTTCAACAACAAGAAAACCTGGAAAATTCAGGGAATTCTGGGGGGAAATTATAGGAAGCAGAAAATTTTGTGAGAATGACAGATTCTAAGATATCACCCTTACCGGGAATTTCGACGATTTTATCTCCATGGTGTGAGTTGAGTCGACGTTTCGGGTGCATCGTGCGTCCAGAATCAAGACGAGTCTCGTCTTGATAACGGACGCGCGATGCACCTGCAACGTCGACTCAACTCACACCATGGAGATAAAATCGTCGTAATTCCCACGAAGGGTGATATTTTAATGTCAGACACATCTCCAAGTTTCCAATCCACTGTTTACAGTTTGTGAATGACAGATTATTTAGCAAAAAATTTTGCATTACAATTTTATTGGCACAAGGTTTATTCTGACGTCAGTGAATGATGCTTTTGAAATGCGGATGCTACATGAAAAAATTATTGAAAGCATATAAAATTTTGAAGATCTGAGGACAGTAAAGCCTGCAAAATTGAAACCAGGACAATTCCTGGAATTGTTCAGAAAAACCTGGAAAATTCGGGGAATTTTTTCTTCAAAATTGTGCGGGCACCAGTTTCAAATGAAATTGAAATCACATGAAAAAGCCCACCCCGGGCATTAAAAAAGCCCACCCCGGCATACCCTTTGTGGAGTGCCGTGGCATTCTCTTCAGATTGGGTAGAGTGAAGTCACCCCTCCTTAATCATGCCAAGGACAAATACCCCGGTGGCGTAAGCCCATTTAACCATGATTTTCTCGAATTAGGTGCACCTGCAAGAATCCAGGGGGAGGACAAGGGACGGATGCCCTGTTTGCAGAAAGGCCAACCCTTGGATCAATTTTGCACAGAAAAGCCAAAGGGTCGATTGTTAAGCAAAAACCATGGATCCACATGCACTCTATTTTTTCCCATTTTATTTTCAGCAAAAGGGTCGCAGACAGTTAAACCAGATAAAAATGATTTAGGTTTCATTGGGCTATGTTTGTGGCTGTTGTGCTTTTCCCGAATCCCAAGTGGTTGGTGACGAAAACCGTGGTTTCGGCACGAAAGTGTCCTGCCTTCTTCAGGCGTGGTTCAATGAACCGGGTATGGCGGTTATTCATTTCGAATAGGTGCGCCTTACAGGCAGAAGAAGGAGGTCTGGCAAGCCAACTGCACCAAGTCAGCAACCACTTGGGATCCGGAAAAGCACAACAGCCACAGTCAAACCAGGTTTTCTCTGCAGAGTTTTCGTATTCCCCAATTTGGTGTTTGAAGCAATTCCAAACGGCTTCAAACTAAACCTCATAAAGTGATTACATTTAGTGAAGCCTGCAATCCAGTCACATGACCAAGCTTTCCCCAATCGACCAGAAAATCACATACCTTCCTTTTCAAGTGTCTGTTGTTTCACTAAATCGGGTTCTCGTGTTCTGATGGGAATTTACCGATAGCGGTGGGACTTTTGCTAGGAGTTTGAGTTCTGAAGTGGCATTTAAATCATTATCTTTTTTGGCGTTATTAACCTAAAAAAAAACAATATTTTTATTCATGCTTTCTTCCCTATTCTTTCATCGCTGCTTTACTCCATCACTTTATTTTTTTATTTATTTGCATCAATATTTGTTGCTTACTGCTAACACATTACTTTTTTCTGTCGTTTTTATGATGTTATGGTGAAAACCTGCAGCTCCTGTGCTGATACAATAAAGTTTGGAGACCACCTGTGTATGTTCCTGAGGTCTGGCTTGCTCCAATTTTTCGTTAGTATTGAATGCTGCTGTTTTTATCTTCACATGAACACTTAAGTTGGAGAGACCCAGAAGATTCTTATTTCTCAACCAATGGAGAGACCAGAAGATTCTTGTTTCTCAAACAATCGTAAATTTTTGCTTGAAAAACAAGTTTAGGATCAAATCGAGATTATTCACGCAAAATTTCCATGACTTCAGCCAGCTGAATGCACAGCTTCAAAGCAATGTCCACAGGTCTTAGCAGTAAGTTTTCCGACTTGCTGACAAAAAAAAGTCAAAATTGGCTGAAAAATCGCATGACAGATCTTGGTAGTTTTTTTTTTACAGAAAACTAATACTTTTTTCTTAGTGTGTATTCAACATCTGAAATAAGAAGTGCCGGATTGCAAGAAGCATTGTTGTGCATTGACAAAATGTCATGCACCATCTAAAAACGAGTGGCAATTTTCAACTTTCTGGAGCAAAAATTGCGAAGATTTTTTTCCACCTGCAACGGATGTCTTTATGTGAAAAATAGTTGTGCCGCAAAAGCTGTTTCCACGTGGCATCGAAAATGGCTGAATCCGTATCTCATGAAAAAATCATCTATTGCTTGACTTTGGGGGGAAAATAATGAGAATACAAACATAAAGATGTTCCGAGACTGCATCATTTTAACCCAAGTTCCAAATTTGTCCTGCCCCCCCTCTGAAGACAGGAGAGGGGTGTCAATGGCAATGTTTGTTATCTTATCATTTGAAACCAACAATGGAAACACCATGCAGATCTGCCGTATTTGCTCGTACACGGGAGGAATTGCAAAGATCTGGCCTATGCAGGGACCATCCAAGTCATGTCCCGTCGACCTCACTGGGATAACACCAACTTATCTGTCAACTGGCCTGTTCAAACATGATTCTCATTGTTGGTTTGACAGCATCTGTGGGAAACCCTTTGGAATCTCCCAGGACTCAAACACACACATTTGGACTCCTTGAAAGGCTTTAAGGTACAAAGCCAGTTGCATTCTGGGCCAGGGGTGCCGAAACCGTTAGCATCTGAAACATTCAAAAATGACAAAAATTCTTCCATTTCTTGCTCGAGGGCTTTTACAGATTTTCATTATAACAAAAGTGGTATGGTTGATCAAATTTTCCAGAATTCACGACTTCGTTTCTGTCTGTTCCCCTCACACTTCATCAATAGCCACATGAGAGGGTGCCCGATGGTGGTGGTAAGACGAGTCCACGATTCCTCGGACCGGATCAACCACAAAAAAGAACAGATAATCCCTCTCTTGCGAAATAATAAATTGGAAAAGAAGAAATGCATTTGTGCACCAACAAAAACTAATCAACATTACAACTGAGGGGTTCGAACCCCTCAGGTCGAATGTTGATCAGTTTTTGTTGCTGGAATGCAATTTTTCTTTTTCAATTTTCATTATATTTGGCATATTTTTGTGGAATTCTTCCTCCGTATTTGGCATGAGCATCTTGATTGTGGGGCTTCATTTTTTCCTTTTTCGTGCAAATCTTGTGCAAATAATTCCATTTCCTGACTTCCCAACGAATATATTCTAAGCATGCACTAACTCAGTGTCATTGCGGTCGTTTTGGAATGCAGGTTCTTCCCCAAAGTGGTTGATGTCTTAAGGAGGTTGCAAAAAATATCCATACTACCTGCGTGTAAAAGGCATTTGCTGACATTGTCCATCATTTATCGAAAAGTTTGCTGTGCATCTTCTGTTCTACCGGTACAGATTGTTGATTTTTCAACAGATTTCATCTGTTAACCAAGAAACTGGCATCACCTTTTTGCATGTTAAAATCTGTAGTTGTTATGCCCGTTGGGCCAAATTTCAAAGGACTTTCAGATCCCTTGATTCAAAAAAAACCCCCGAATTGAATTCCCCACCAATAAAAAACGTTTCTCAATTTTTTTTTTACAATTTTATTTCAAATGAGAAAACTTTCTTTCTATTCGCATAATTTTTTTTTCCGATACTTGGAAAAAACAAAAACCTTGGAATTTTTCTTGGCGGAAAATGGGATTCCGTTAAAAAGGGCTTGTAAAATAGAATCAGGGACCAAGCATATAAATGTTTGTTCACATCGTTTTTCACTGGGGAGGAGGGCGCTTCCAAACTTGCATGCTTTTGTGGAGTTGTTCCTTGTCAGAATAAAAATCAAATGCCATCAAGTGTATGAAGTACTTGCTAACCAGCCTGTTTGCTCATTCAATTTGATAGCTTTGATGCTGATACCAGCACCAGATCAGGTTGACGACAGTGGCAGGTTTGGGGTGTGAATTGGATGATGTGCGGAAGTGCTGGAAGCGCTCACAAATTGCACAAGTGTGATGACATTTTGTATGTGATGGTTGACTAACAACTTGTCGCATGGATGGACTACCCATTTTTCTCATGCTGACAAAATCTAATTTGTATAGCATAAGCCTCGGGCAAACAAGGAAATCCAGACAATTAGGTTGCAAACCAAACCCTATCTAAATGCAAGAACTGTGCTTACAATTTTTTGTTTATTTGTTTGTTAAAGAATTGTCTTTATTCTAGGTACTGATTACAGCAACTGTAAACATTTCTGCATGTGGGCGTCCGTGAAAGGTCACAGCACGGCTTTTACAGTCTCGTAAAATGTGTCACCAAACATGACCTTTTCTTGCAGGTCTCGTAATTTTGATAGCTCGTGTCGTTATTCTAGAGCGTTTTTGTACCTTCACTTTCCTGAAATCAAACTGCAATTATTGTTGCCGTGTAAATATTGAAATTGTTTACCTTCGGAAATCTAGAAAGTGTTTTTACGGAAACATAGAAAGCTTATCTTGCGTGATATCAATGTTTTTCACCTGCGTCTTTTAATAAATTTGACGAATGAGGACATTTTAACATAGCATAAGGTTGCTCTTTTTGTTCATGGCACTCTGTTAGAAATGAAAAAATAATAATATTGAATTTTAAATAAGTAATGAAAATAAAACTATGATATTAAAATACTAGACATGTCTCAAATTCTCTTCGGCTCAAAATGTCCCCAATTCTCAAATTCTAGACATGTCTCAAATTCTCTTCGGCTAGGTGAATAAGCACAGAGTAAAATGGAGATTCTGCCTGCAGAAGGTTTTCACTAAGTTTTGTTGACTTCCACCAAAAACTCATAAAAAGTGTTGTCAATTTTAAATTCGTTCACCTGTAGAAATTTTTCCACACTTCAGATCTCTCCAACCTCGGTTTTTGTTTTGAATGGGATCATTCCTTGTTGCGTTGAAAAATTTACAGGATGTCTGTTGACCTGGGAAACTTGGAATTGTCAGGGAATTTTGCCATTCTGGAAAAGTCAGGGAATTTGTGAAAGTTCTCTGCAAAGTCAGGCAATTCAGAAATTTCTCTTTCTCTGGCATGTTGTGCCTGTTACTTTAGAACAGGGCTTGACTGGATTTCTTCATCTTCTTTTCTTCTTTGTATTGTTTGCAAGGTTAGACCACACTTGGGGCATATCAAACAAAGCCAAGTTGTGGGCCTTGTTTTTCCAGGTTCTTTTCAAACATTTATTCTGGCTATTAAAGATGCTGAGAGATGCGAGGGCAATGAGAACCAAAAATATCGGGAATTTTTGGCATTTCCGTCTGGAAAACCTGAAAAGACCGGGAAAATGGTATCTGTCCGGTTGCAGACACCCTTAATTGGCCAGTGCTCAGATAGCTGCTCTTTGGGCTCAGATCGAAATTGAAGAGTTTTTTAAGCACTCCCTAAAGTTCACGGATTGCTGTCAATATTCAGTTTTATAAATTCTTCGGAGATTTTATTTGTCATCTTTCTTGTGATGGCTTCGGGTGCAACTCTGCTGTATTATTTGCCATTCTGTCCATTCACGAAGATGAGGTCTCAAAACGAGATTCACGTTTTGCATAGTTCTGTTTGATCTCGATTAGTTAGAGGTAATTGTGATGGACAATCAGATTGGTGCATGCTTGATCATGCACAGTTGAATACAAACTGATGACGCAATCAAAAGTATTTGAAACCAAGATCACTCTCTTTCTTGAGACTCTCAACCCTGGAGATACTCAACCAACTGTCAACTACGGAGACACTTGAATGTACTCTGCAGGGTGTTTTCATCCACACAGATTTCATTTTGGGCTCCTAAGTGCTCATAAATGTCATAAACATTGAACCTAATTTGTCTGCAAGCATTCTGTGTCGAATTTCAACACGCTGGATAAATTTTGTCTCATGGACTGACTGTGGTACACACCAGGTGCTCACTGTTAAATTTTACTTTCTGCCAGGTGGGATCCAATCCGAGTCGGACAAACCCTGGTGTTAGCTTAAAGTCCGTCCAAACAAAGAAGGCACCGTGCCAAAAGTCGATGCAGGGAGAGCAAATTCAAGTCCACAAAATATTTTTTGCCTCGCCGCCGGAACATGAATGCGTCTTTTTGGAACGCAATTCCCCGACTGACCTGTTGGCTCAGGTGGTAGGAGAAGCGGACAGGATGCGAGAGGGCCCGGGTTCGATACTCGGAGCCTGCCGTATTTTTTCAATTCCGTTTTGCGTCTAAAAGCACATCATCTGACAGTCTTTTGGTGCCCCCATGGTGGCAATCTCCAGCACAGTGTCTGCAGCGTGCAGCAGATGGCACAACAGTCGTGGAATTTCCTCCAACATGTGCATTGGGACGGCAAGCCTTATCCAGAATTCGGAAAACTGAAATCGGCACTTTTTTGAATTATGCTGATGCGCACTCATGATTTCTATCTGGGTTCACACTGGTTTTGACATACCTCGCCAAACTTTTGTCCGTTGCCGCAGACAATTCATTTTAAGCAACAGGCGATAGAGGGACAAAAAACGCCGGGGTGGGAAATCATTTCTTTGTACGGCATGTTCAAAACAGACAAACCCCATCAGATTGGTGGGTTACCTGTCAAATAAAGAAAGTCGTCGAAAAATAAAATCCAAAAGATTCCTGAAGCCACATCAATAAATTTTTTCAGTCATTGTCCACTCCGAAGAATTCAAAGCCGAATCCACGAGAAGAATATCGAGAGGCCAAACAAATGCTGCAAAAGCAAAATCGATGAAAGTCTGAGAAATGTGCTTCCACGCCAAACAGCCGAAAATGCAAGCGGAGGATGGCGTAATTATTTGTTTAGCCCTGCGCTTGCCCTCACTCCACCCGCTCTGCTCTCCACATTTTGGCGCGGTGCCTTCTTTGTTTGGACGGACTTCAGGGTGGAACCTTGCGAACGTAATTTTATCCGGCCTTCTACCCTGGGTGGTTTCTTTCACTCGGAATGGTTGTGCCACAAACAAAGCTGTCGCAACTTGATACAGGCATTATCAACCACTGTTGTCAAGAATTCTGCAAAAGTGATCATAAAATAACAATCCAAGTCTGCTTGCTGACGTGCTTTCTGCAGCTTGTGGAGTGAAATGGTCTTGAAGCCACATTTAATGTTGCCTTAACAGTATCTGGTAGTGATCATGCGGTTTGATATCAGAAAATTTCAGTGCGTGCCTCAGGCCAGGCCAATCCGGTCCCACTCTAACATTGTTAATTTGTCAATTTCGAATTTTTTGTCGAAAAGGGGTAATGTAGACACGAAGTGAAACAAAAACTGTGCACCAACGGCGGGGAGAAGAGTCTGATTTTTTTTTCTTCGGCTTTCAGGCCGTGTGAAAGATGTGTTTTCTTGATTTTTTGCAAAACACTGCAATCATCTACCAGGCACTAATCAAACTGCTCGTACGTCTTGGGAATCAAGACGTACGAGCAGACATCTTGGGAATCAAGACGTACATTTCTTCCCCAAAATTTTCCTCCAAAGAAAAAATCACCCTGACCCTTTTCTCTGCTACTGCTGAGATCGTAGGCCAATTTGACATGATATTTAGGTTTTAACCGTCCATGATATGTAAAATGATTAAACCTTCCATGATATCTAGGTTAAAACCTTCCCATAATGGAGAATGGAGTTCGCTCTTGCCTATGGTATCTGATTGCTCACCTTCCAAGAACGTCTTATACTTTAAGAGCTTCTTCATTGTTGGATGATTTGTCATATCAGCATCATCGTTGTTAAAAGTGTGAAAAAAGGAATACGTGGCCAAAGGTTGGGATCACACCAATGAGATAAAGAAAACCACAGAAAAAGATACCTAATTAAAGGTGGGTGTGTGGCAGAGTTGATTGTGATCAACTTGGATATTCAGCCAAGTTGATTGGAGATGAAGGCGTTGATGAATAGAAGAACTCCCAAAGTCCCAAGACTAGTTGATTAGACTTTACAAGCCGAAGGGGTTATAGCAACAGTTACAAATTGTTCACGCATGTTGAACAAAATGCCAATCCATTTTTGGCAAAATTTAGCATTTTTTGGTCAACCAAAATCTTCAAACATTCCACTACAAGCCTGTGAAAACAAAATTGTGAAATTTGATCTGCAAGTGCCACAAATTGCCAACAATACCTTCCAAAAATACAATGCAGTCAGTTAATCAACATGTCACGTCCGAATGCAGTGAACAAGGCGACTGCTGTGCTCACAACAAGCCATATTGGCTCCCTCCGTCAATCTCATTCGGAAAATTCTATTCTGAGCCAATACCCCATCGTTGCCCCTTCAAACGAATTCCAACGGCAATGCAAAAGAAAAACCAAACCAAGTGCATTCCTTTGTTCTTTGTATTCTGTTATCTCAGAATCATTTTACATGAATTTGTTTCGACATCCATTCTGGCACCCCGATTCTTTTGTGTGATGTCAATCGGAAGGGCATCTTAGCATGCAGAAGACCCCCCAAACACCCACTTTTATGTCTTGAACACAACAGAAACCAGTGTTGGTCGAATGCGACTCTGCATTCATACAAGTCCAGCTCTTTCTCTTCATGGACCTGTGGACTGAAGAGAACCGAGCAGGAAAAGTCTGCTGCTTTTTACGACAGTAATAAAACTACATTATGAATTATTGTTCACGTTTGTAAATCTCAATATAGTAAGCGCCCTCATTAGAAATATTGGAGATTTTCTGCATTTTCTTTTTGACCAATTAATTTGTTGTGTCGGTGTTAACAAGTAAAGTCCTTGGCATTGAGAGATTTGAATTTTGTACTGTTGGTGTGTAAAGGTTAATATCTGATCAAGAGATGAAATCAAGCAGTAAAACCATTCAAGCAAATAAAGCCCTATCTCTAGCTGAGCTGGCTTGCATGAACAAGTAAGAGGTGTTCTTGCTCCTCATCTGTTATCCTTGGGTTGAGGCTCCTCGGCCTCAAAGAAACAAATGTTTGCCAGGTTAGTGAACAGACACCTTGCTATGGGGATAAGAGTTGAGGGTAGCGGTACCTATATTTGTGCTTGTTTGGGTTCAGAAACGGCGCAGACTCCACTGCCATCGGAGCAAGGTGTTGCGACACAAAACCTCATGGGGAGACATTCAGCTGCAACTCTGTACACTCTTCTGGTCTGCCACTTGGAGGAGCCTATATTTTTATACCATCAAAGCTGTGAGGTGAAAGTGTTCCTCTTGTTGTTTTGGCTTTTCCATTTACAAGTGAATGGAGATTGCATTGCTTCAACACAGCACATTTTTTGACATCTAATGATTGGTTTGTTTTTTTTTTTTTTTAACAAAATGCCTGACCCTTGTTTCAATTTGTGTCCTTCGAGGGATGAGTTTCAGCTTTGCTGGTGACACTGTTGGAAATCAGTTGTGTAAAATTTAGTCCGAAGGCCATTTTATGTAGGTGGACGCACATGTGGAGGTGCTTCTGGGTGTGCACTCGTATGAGTAAGGCTTATGCAGCTGACGTTGATTTGCTGGTCGGACCCGGGAAGATGCTTGCTGCGGTTAAAAGTGACAAAATGCATGTTTCGAAACCCCTTTGCATTATCATGG
>JASGXE010007979.1:0-18365 GCA_030068105.1 Sinentomon sp. SZTP_YWyxl
TTATCCTTGCATTTTTGATCGGGGGAAACTTCGAAATAAAATGAATTTGAATGAATTGAAATTGAAAAATTGAATTGAATATTGAGAGATGTAACCCATAACCCCCACATCCTGCTCCCATTCAGAATCTTGATACTTGAGAAATTCTGACGTTGACAAGAATTTGCCAGCCATTAGCGGCCGAAAGGTAGAGTTTGTTTCCGTTCCTTTGCTTGTTGATGTTGTCAACCTTGTTGCTAGATGTCCGCCGATGCTCTGATTGTCGGTGACGCGCGCATTCCCCAGCATGTGCTGGGTCAGGAAAAAGGTTACGTTGGGTTGGGTCAGGCTTGGTTGGAGCCTGACCCAACTTCTCTGCAACTTAACCCAATCCAACATAACATTATTTGTATTGTCTAACGGAAAAATTTAATCACAGCAGCGATGTCGGCTCAGTTGCGTTCGGTGTCATTTTACTGGTTAAGTTACGTTTCCTGCAGTGTTTTTCCTTGAAGCGTTTTTCTTCCATGGTAAGAAAAACGCTGCAAGGAAAAAACACTTCAGGAAACGTAACTTAACCATAGTAAAATGACACCGAACGCAACTGGGCCTACATTGCTGCTGTGATTAAATTTTTCCGTTAGACAATACTTTATCCAGCACATGCTGAGAAATGTGTGTGTCACTGACATACCTGTCCACCTGTTACATGTTGTCAACCTCTGCTTGGCGTTCGCCTATTGCCTTTTGTCAACCTGCAGTTTGTATACTTTCAGGCTAACAAAATGCCCCCATAATTGGCCACCCGAAAAGCAGACAGACGCAAATGGAAGTGCTACAAGAGTTGCTGATGTTATTTTACTGACATTTTTGCAGTTTTCGTGGAATTTGCCATTGGTCTGGAATGGAACCAGGAAAGGGGCACACCAATTGACACACCCTTCACTTACATATTGGCGTTCAGCGGATGATACATCAAGATGTACTTTGTCCATGCGCAAACAACGTGCTCATGACGTTTGAAAATCTGAATATCGACAGTTCATGATTCAAATGCATGAGCGACCGAGATTCGGCTATGAGGCCACTGTTCGGGTTTAATGCATGAATAATGAGGGGGTAATTTTGGCATAATTATACACCTCTGTGCACCCATGTGCACTTTTCGATGCAATTTTTGTCGTATAGACAACAGGCAAATATGTACAGGGTGGTAATGACCCAGAAACAAAGACGGCAAGTTTCTCTACAAGTCTCTGTACAGAATTATCAAGGTGCATCACATGGAAACGTTTATTCATCGCAGATGACAAAAAGTTTTTTGAAATTTTTTGGAAAAAATTGCAAAAAAAAAAACAAATAAACAAAAATCAGTGTTGTGATGGGTGTGGAGAATAAAAATGTCTGCAATGGAATCTTGCTTCGCCCAGTAAAAATACCTACTTCTTCACCAGAAAAACCTTTCAATTTCCTAAACGGAGGTCGAAATTTTAATCCGCGAATTTTTTATTTTTTTTGCCCATAAATGTCGCTCAAATTTTTGACGTCTCCCTTTTAAACGACGATTGACGACGTTTTTTGAACAGAATTTTTATTTGAAGCCGCGTATATTTAGCTAACGATTTGATCTTCGATCGGTGATTCATATAGCGGGTTTTAAATTAGGAATTGAGATCGTCTTTAGCTTGGTTTAAAAGTCGGGACAATGCTTGCGAACGGTTAAAAATCGCGAGAAATGCGAAAACCAGAAATCTTCACGGTCTTTCGATCTCTGCAGATGGATTCCGATGATGGATTGGCGTCGTGTTTGGGGCCATCCTGTATGATGCCATGATCTGCGTGCAACATTGATCGATTTATATTCAATCTTCCTGCTCGGTATACAAGTCGATCGTTGTTAATTCTTGAGCGCATATCGCGATGCAATTCGTTAAGAAAAGATCGAGTCCATCGTCCTCTGTTTTTTTATGTGATTTGAATCTTCGCATAACATGATTTGTATATGATTTCAATACAATTGCAAATTATTTCAGTCGCTGCGCGATTATGTTTTGCTCCTCCATATAAATCAATGGTTGGCCAAGGTCGCTTAGAAAATTGCACCCAAATTAGCTAAGAAAAAGTTCAATGGATTATTGCCACTGGTGATGTCTCATGTCACTTGTTCATCTGCAGATGAGCAAATGAGATTCCTGCTCGAAATGTTTTCGTGGCAGCGGGCGGAATTAATGTATAGCGGCGGCGGAATTAATGTACTCATACATGAAAAAATTGCAACCGTTCAGATTTTGGCAAAAATTCCATGCTGTAGAAATTAAAGATCCTCTTTTGTAACCGAGGTCAAAATCTGACACCTCTAGAATGCTTTGTTGAAATCTGACGCTTTAATTTCTACCGCCTGCATAAGAATAAAAAGAATGAAAAAAAAGTTTCGGAGGCCGCAGATAAATGGGAAAAGCACATGTGTGAGTCATTAATTACGCCGCCACTTTACCTACTCAAACATGTAAAGATTGCCACTGTTCAGATTGTAGCAAAAACTCCATGCTGCAGAAATTAAAGATTCCATTTTGTCACCGATGTCAAAATCTGACGGCTTCAGAAAGCTTTGTTGAAATCTGGCGATTTAATTTCTACCGCCTGCATGACAGTAAAAAGAGAGAAAAATTTCGGAGGCAACAGTAAAATGGGTAAACGCACGCACAAGTGCATTAATTCCGCCGCTTCTATGCAAGATGATGGTCCTGTGTCTCATCCACAGGTGAAATTCTAGGCGATCCGATTCTCCAGACGTCGTTCCATGCCTTTTAACAAGGGCCTGATTGACACCCTTAAGAGAGCCAAACGCTCAACATATAATTCCTTTTTTCCTGAATCGTGTTCTCAAAACAAAGATTTTGCAACAAAGCATTTTAATTAGTTTTGCATGAAAAAAATGATTTCCAGCAAACGAAACAATCGAGGACGGTTTGAGCTTTCGTTCGCCAAAGGTGGCCCATCACCTTTCACTCATCACTCTCCATGCATGACCCTTCACCCATTGCCCTTCACCACGCACCACCCTTCATCCATCACCCTTCATTCATCACCTTTCAGTCATCGCCCATCACCTATCAATCTTCACCCATCACCTTTCACCCTTGATCCTTGACCCCAAACACTTCATCCGTCACCCTTCATCCTTCATCCGTCACGCATCACCCGTCACACGTAACCCTTCAGCCATCACCCATCGCCCTTCACCCATACACTTCAGTCATCACCCGTCGTAAAGCACCCATCGCGCATCACCTTTCACCTATAACACCCTTCATCGCATCACCCTTTATTTATTTATTTATTTATTTATGAAACAATTACGGCTCACAAAATGACTTGGTGAGTCGGGCTTGAAGACACAAGCATAGTCAAATTTAAAAAAAAAACAAAGTCAATGCAATGGTGAAAACAATTGAAAGACAACGGAACAAATTACTCAGTTCAGTGTGACATGTGTTCAGAGTGCAATTGTGCGGCAGAAGTTCTTTTGAGAAAGGTTTTGACAACAATTGGTGATGTAGCTGGTAGGGCGTTCCATTCCCTTATTGTCCTGGGAAAGAAGGAATTGTAATAGTCATTACGGCATATAAATGGCACAGTGAAATGAAGGCCGTTGTCTGTCCTTCTTTGTGGGTTGCGAATAGAAAACCCTGAAGGGACAGAAATTTTGTAGTCGCCGACTAAGATTTTTGCAAAGAACTTTAAGCGCTTTTCTTTTCTGCGCTCAGCGAGCGGAGGCAAATTTAGCTCATTAAGAATGCTGGTAATGCTGCTGGAACGTAGGAAATTGCCAGAAATAAATCTTGCTGCCCGTCTCTGAACTCTCTCTAGGGATTCGGTAAGAACTATTTTGAATGGATCCCACACCACACTGGCGTATTCAAGAATTGGCAGAACAAGAGTGGCAAAAGCTTTGTGTTTAGCTTCTGAAGAAGCGAGAACCAGATTGCGTCGAATTAAACCCAAGATTTTTTGAGATTTCGCTGTGATGTAATTGATATGAGATTCCCAGAACAAGTTTTCTTGCAATAGCACTCCCAGGTACTTAAAAGTGGTTTCCTTTGTAATGTATTGCAAATTAATGGTGTACGACGTGGATGAAGATTCCCAAGGATCATTAATTTTCGCCCGCTGAAAGCGTACAAAAGCACATTTGCTGGTGTTGATTTTCATTCCCCAAGTCTCGCACCATTTGTTAATCACATTGAGATCAGTTTGCAAGGCAGTTATATCCAAGGATGATTTTACCGGCTGATACACCACCAGGTCGTCTGCAAACAGTCTAATTTTGCACCTAGTCCCCTCAGTGATGTCATTTATGTACAGCAAGAAAAGCAACGGGCCTAAGACACTTCCCTGTGGTACACCTGAAGAGTTAGGATACACTTGCGAGGAAATGGACCCATCCCACTTGAGGATAGAAGACCGTCCACTCAGGTCAACCCTTCACCATCATCAAAACAACAATTCTCGAGCCGAGTCTCAGCCAGGTCACGTCTTAGGAATTGTACCAATATTTCTCCCACCGAGCCAAGGCGGTATTTCGTTTCTTTGAACATGTGCATTCTTCGTTGCAATTGAACACGCAAATTTTTCACCATTTTAGTCCACCTCGTCGTTTTATTTTTCAAGAGCATTACGGAAGTTTCCTTCGGATATTTTTGTGAAACTGCACGTTGACGGAGCTGTGCAGGGTGTTCCAAAAAGGGTATGTCCGCACTGCTCACGAAGAACCAAAATGCGGAAACTCTTCAAGTTAGGGCAACTTTCTTGACATTGACACCAACGAACCTCAACACAAAATAAAAATGAGATGTATAAGCTCAAAGTGTGATTGGAGATTGGAGTTATGAGGGTCTCATTTTTCCTCGTGACAAGGCCTGATTGAAACCATAAGAAAATCATTTTTCAGGTATTTGGTGGGGGCAGTGCCGATGGGCACTGTCAAAAATGTGGTGGCAAACATGCCACCGAAAGTGGAGAAAACATTGTCACCAAACTCGTGACGATTTTCTCGACATTTTGGTGTCACATTGACACCAGAAAGTGGCAAACTGGAGAAATTCCCACCAGCATGATGGCAACTTTGCCACTTGACACCATGGTGGCAAATTGCCACCATGGTGGCAAGTAGCAAAATTGCCACCATGGTGGCATTTTCTTGACGAAACCTAACCGGGCTAACCTAACCTCCAAAGAATTACTACCGGGTTGCAACCGGGTGGTTTTTCAACACACTGTGCGTTTAGAAACCGGGTCACCTTTGTCAGAGAATCACGCAGACATTGTTTCAAACCTCAGCGCTTGCATAAGAGTGGGCCAACAATCCAACTGCGTATTTAACCGCAATTGTCTAGCGCGCATTATTCGTAGTTTGGGCACTTTGCTGACGCATGGCCGTAAATCTGTCCGCTTTGATGCGACCACTTAGCAGACTTGAGAAAATTATCTATCTATGCGATGATGATTTTGCTGATGACAACCCAAGTGCCTGATGAGACGGACGCCTCTGTCCAAGGATGGCTTATAAATGTGTCCTGTGTGATCAAGACAGGTTTGGTTCGGTTTTATGTTGACAGAGGCTGTGGATCATTCGAATGATTAACACCGCGCGGCGATCACCCAGATTCCGAAACTTGCAGACCTTGGCTCAGATGGCCGAAACTATTTCAAGTCAAAATATTTTAACGGGGTGACAAAAGCGAGTTATTTATTGATTTTGTACATGGATGGTCAAAATGATGTCTCGTGAAGGCCGATGAATAGTAACGTAGGATTATCCGGATCACATTTATTATTGTCCGTTCATGAATTTATCTTCTTGCAAATCTCCCTTGAAATATTTTTCAGCTCATTTTAAAAATGTCCCAAAAACTTCAGCACAGTCAGATTAAATTTAAAATTTGTCCAGATGCAAGTCATCACGGTACAGTTTTCCCAAGCCTGTCAGGGATGTTTTTTCGCAGGCTTCCGCAAGGAAGGGAGCATTCTTTCAGCGAAGGATCCGTGGCAGCCTTCTCCGAGTGGGGAGACCCTTTGTAATCGGGGTCTGGGGCGGAACCCCGGAACCCCAGTGGGGTTCCAAGGGGTCTGGTGGAAAATTTTCTTCAGAAATTTCTGAAGAAATTTTGAAATTTTTTGGCTCATTTTGGGTGCAATATTGGTGTCCCAGAGGCCAAATTTCCAATTTGGGAGAGCCAAAAGCACAGGCCAGGGGAATACAAGGAAATACAAGAGAAAAAACAGAATAACAGGGAAAATGCTCATTATCAAACGGAGTGCGTGACCAGGCTGAATGTGTTTATACCCTTAGCTCCGACCCCTTCGCCTCTGTCATTTCCAGCGCATTGCAGGTAACGAAAGGGCGAACTCAGAGGTCATGACAAAATGACCAGAACTCTGGATCGCAGAAAATGATTTCAAAACTATGATCAATGCACCGCACCGCCAGTATCAAGGAAATCAAGGCAATGCTAAATCACCCATGTGGTATCAAGGCAATATAAGAGGCGCCATTGAAGAAAAGGAATCCTTATTGGAGGTTCAAAACATTCCTAGGAAGGAGATTCCAGTCCGGCACTGTCCTCGCTATGAATGCCTATATCCCCACGTCACGCCGGGTGCGAAGTGAGTTGATTTTATGATCATGGTGATCATGGCGAAAATTATATGAAAAACACACTAAAACAACATGTTCACAACATGCCTTCTGAATTGACAGCAGTGTTCGAAATTTTTTGGGCTTCCCGCCAGCTGCCAGCTCCAGAAATATTTAAAGACTGAATTTTCGGGCCACCCTGTCAAAACACGTTACTCATTAACCGTACACTTGACAAACGAATTTTTAATTTGAAGGCTGGTCACTTATTTTTGTCAAATTATTCCCGAATAAATAACAGCAACAAAGAACAGACGGATGGTTTTGAAAACGGCATGGCAAATATTTTTGAAATTTTGTGATGGTAGGGATTCGTAATCCATCCTCAATTCGCAAATTCTTGTGCCAAGAACCATCCTACAGTGTGGTAAATATACAGGGTGGTCCTGAATTCCTGGGAACAACCGATAGGACGTGTTCCTCATGCCCATATGAATCAAACTTGTTCAGTGGCAAAATTCGCTACGACCCCCCATTTCGGAGATAAGCCCCCTCAAAGTTACCAAATTGAGCACTTTTTGGGTGCCTGTGGGGGTTGATCTATTTGTTGAAGAGCTCTCATTTTTTATAAACGTGCTCTCCAAAACAAACTGAAGAGAAAACATTGAGGGACAAACATCCCCCCATTTCGGAGAAATGACCACCCAAAAATCTTCAGAGGAGTCCCCTTTTGGGTGCCTGTGTTGGGGGTTGATTTATGAGTCGCTCAGTGTTGATTTTTGGAGAGCATGTTCCCCACGATAAAGTGAAGAAAAAACATTCAGTGAAAAAATTCCTACCGAACCCCATTTTCGAGATATGGCTCTCTAAAATTCCCCAATTCAGTTTCCAAATTGCGAATTTTTGCAACCTTTGGGGGCCATATCTCCAAAACCAGGTGTCATAGGTGATTTTTTCACTGAATCTTTTCTCTTTAGTTTATCTTGGGGAGCACGCTCTCCAATAATTAGCACTAAGCGACGCAATAATCAACCCCCAACACAGGCACCCAAAAGGGCTCCCCTCGGGATTTTTGGGTGGCCATATCTCCGAAATGGGGGGTGGGAGCGCATTTTTTCACAGAATGTTTTCTCTTCAGTTTGTATTGTGGAGCACGCCTGCAAAGAATGAGAGTTCTTCAACAAATAAATCAACCCCCACAGGCACCCAAAAAGTGCTCAATTTGGGAACTTTGAGGGGGCATATCTCCGAAATGGGGGGTCGTAGCGAATTTTGTCACTGAACAAGTTTGATTCCTATGGGCATGAGGAACACGTCCTATCGGTTGTTCCCAGGAATTTAGGACCACCCTGTAACTTTAAACTAGAAATGTCGCCAAAACAAGGAATTAATTGTCGCTCCAAAACCGCTGTGTTTTCTACAAAATTTGTTCAAAATTTTTCAAATTTAAGAGCTTAAGATTTTTGTCGACGCAAAGTAGAAATTTGGAATTTTACAAAATTATAAAATTTTTACTCAAAAAATTAAAATTTGAAGTTTAAATTTTTTGACATTTTAACCCTGAAATTCATTTCAACGAGTCAGATTGAAATTTGAAAGTTCCACTGGAATTGGAATGTGAATTGAATTTTGGAATTGGAATTGGAATTGGAATTTGGAATTGGAATTTGGAATTGGAATTGGAATTTGGAATTCGAATTTAGAATTGGAATTGGAATTGGAATTTGGAATTGGAATTGGAATTTGGAATTGGAATTGGAATTTGGAATTGGAATTTGGAATTGGAATTTGGATTTGGAATTGGAATTTGGAATTGGAATTTGGAATTAGAATTTGGAATTGGAATTTGGAATTGGAATTTGTAATTGGAATTTGGAATTGGAATTTGGAATTGGAATTTGGAATTGGAATTTGGAATTGGAATTTGGAATTGGAATTTGGAATTAGAATTTGGAATAGGAATTTGGAATTGGAATTTGGAATTGGCATTCGGAATAGGCATTTGGAATTGGAATTTGAAATTGGAATTTGGAATTGGAATTTGGAATTGGAATTTGGAATTGGAATTTGGATTTGGATTTGGAATTTGGAGTTTGGAATTTGGAATTTGGAATTGGAATTTGGAATTGGAATTAGAATTGGAATTTGGAATTGGAATTTGGACCGGAATTTGGAACTGGAATTTGGAATTGGAATTTGGAATGGAATTTGGAATGGAATTTGGAATTGGAATTTGGAATTTGGAATTGGAATTTGGAATTGGAATTTGGAATTGGAATTTGGAATTGGAATTTGGAATTGGAATTTTGGAATTTGGATTTGGAATTGGAATTTGGAATTGGCATTCAGTAAACTGGAATTTAAATTTGGATCACTTGTACTGATATTGAAATTTGGGACGAATAATTAGGAACACTGGAATTGGAATTTGGTGCACTGAAAAGCCATAGCCATCTTACGTTTAAAGTGCTAACTTTATGCTGTAATCAACGGGAAGATTACGAAAAAGTTAAAGATACTCTTCGTTACAATATCACAAAAAATATATTGGATTCGAACAAGAGGATTGTGACGTCTTTCTGCAGAAAAAAATTGTCGCCACCGTTTTTAGTAATTGTCTGGCACGCAGTTAGAATACAAATTGATTAAATGGTACACGGTGGTCCAAAAGAAAGGCTGAATTCTTCCTTGCTGCATGATACATGTAATTGGACCTGTTTCGAACATTCTAAAAGTAAGAATGTGGAAAATGGTAAACGCTGTTCTCACGCCTTTTTGATAGCTTCAAAACCTTAACTCTTGCAAATTTTAAAGTAGATTGGTCCGGAAAATGTTTGCAGAAACGGAGGAAAAAACAAGAATTCTCGAAACCACTGACCACATGATGTTTTCTTAAGAACATTCTCAGAATGTGTTAAATTCAAAGGGATGGTAACTCTAGCATGAGCAATCTTGAAGTTCAACGTGTGCGAAAACAGCTACCCAAAATCGGTTTCTCGAGATGATAGAGATAATTTTTCCTTGCGAAATCAACGCACATATCGAAAAGTGTAACAAGCGACGAAATGAAAACAAAAAACGAAACGAAGCCACATCCTAAAAAACCAGCAACGAAAGATGACCGCGTGCACCGAAATGACCGGGGTGTCTGAGCTTTCTTCTGCGAAACCGTTGGATATCGAGATTTGATAAGCCAATTTCTTTAGAATTCCATACACCACTGAGTTTCCGAAACTTTTTTTCGGTTTTGCCGCTGTTACACAATTTTCTGTAGGACTAACGGCCGTATTCCCCATTGCAACTCACCCTTAGGTGCCACTCAATAACCAATTCAACAGAGGGATGCATTTTTCCAACAATGCAACAGGAATAAGCGTTTTGCATAGAAATGAAATTTTCACAACACAAATTTGTCCATTGAATTGGTTATATTGGGTGGCACCTGAGGGTGAGTTGCAATGGGGAATACGGCCGTAAGACTCCTGACATCACATTAAATCGAAGAAAGTTTGCGGTTGCATGTGATTTCGATTGTCTCCCTAATTGGAAAAGTTGTGTTCGACTGTCCCCCTTCTACGTGATCTCAGCCGCTAAAACTGAGTTCAACTGTCCCATTTTACATGGTCTCAGCCTCTTGTTGCTGATTTCGATTGTCCCCTTCCACACAGTCTCAGCCTCTTATTTCTGAGTTTGATTGTCGCACTGATTTCAGTTGTCCCCTTTATCCCCATATGTCCATAACCGCTATTTTGTTTTTGTTTTTTTTTTTTCTTCGTTTTTAATCGCAGACGTCACAATTTTATACTTTTTCTGGACGACCGTGTACTTTTTCATGAACTATTTTCCGGGAGAATACAAATGTATGAAATTATTTCCTGGATAGTTAAATTCGTCTCGTAATACCTAAATTTGCATATGCAACTACAAACCATGAGTTCGGCTTTATGTCTTAATCAATACAAGCAAGCACATAAATTTTTATCGAATCATAAAAATTCCGGGCAACATTTTAACAATTTTTTTTTTTACAAATTAAAGTTGTCGACATCGACAGAAGCTGTCGTCTACATGTAAAGAATCATCGTTTGAAGATTATCATTTTTTGAACAAGTTTAAAAACTGGCTAATTTTCCACAGCTAATAAAATAGTCGATGCTAATTACTTTGCAGAAAACTGGACCCCATTTTTGTCAGAACAATGTTTTCGGAAAAGATAATTGTCAAATTTTCAAGTTTTTTTACAACTTTGGCACGGATACACCTGAGTCCAATTGCAAATTCGTGAAGAAGCCACTCTGCTGAAAACAGGAGTTTCCAAATTAAATTTTGAAAATTTGATTTTTGGAATTTTGACGTTTTCCCCTCAGACTTTTTTCCCCTCAAACTTTTTAACGTTTTCCACTCAAACTTTTTCCCCCTCAAACTTTTTAACGTTTTCCCCTCAAACGTTTCTCCCCCTCAAATTTTTTAACGTTTTCCCCTCAAACATTTTACCCCCTCAAACTTTTTAACTTTTTCCCTTCAAACTATTTTCCCCCTCAAACTTTTTAGCGTTTTCCCCTCAAACGTTTCTTCCCCTCAAACTTTTTAACGTTTTCCCCTCAAACGTTTCTTCCCCTCAAACTTTTTAACGTTTTCCCCTCAAACATTTTCCCCCCTCAAACTTTTTAACGTTTTCCCCTCAAACGTTTTCCCCTCTCAAACTTTTTAACGTTTTCCCCTCAAATGTTTTTCCCCCTCAAAATTTTTAACGTTTTTCCCTCAAACTTTTTCCCCCTCAAGCGTTTTAACGTTTTCCCCTCAAACTTTTTCCCCCTCAAACTTTTTAACGTTTTCCTCTCAAACTTTTTCCCCCTCAAACTTTTTAACGTTTCCCCTCAAAATTTTTCCCCCTCAAACTTTTTAACGTTTTCCCCTCAAACTTTGTATCGTAGCTCCTCTTTCGCAGGTGTTCATGGCATATGCAAGATTGCAAGAATGTCAGAACAGGTGATTCTACACCAAGTGAAACCAAAGCACCAAGAATAATGACACTAAAACATTGAGCTACTCAAGCAGAAGCAATGTTAGGACACTATTGGACTTGGACTACGTCAAGAAGTAATTTAGGAGTTTGGATTTCCTTAAGAAACAGTAGGTATAGTATCACGACTGCCTCAAGAAGAAGTAGAACTTTGGACTGCCTCAAGAAGAGGACTTTGGACTTGCCTCAAGAAGAAGTAGAATACGAACTTTGGGGTGCCTCAAGAAGAAGTTGTGTGAGGACTTTGGGCTATCTCAAGAGGAAGCAATTTGGACTTTGGACTGCCTCAAGAAGCAGTAGCATTTGGACTTTAGACTAGCTCAAGAAGATGTAGGAAAGTATTTGGACTTTGGTCTATCTCAATAAGAAGTAGGGAGAGGACATTGGACTACCTCTTGAAGAAGTAATTAGGACTTTGGACAGCATCAAAAAGTAGTGTTAGAATTTGGACTATACCTCAAGATCAAATATGGTATTTGGACTTTGGACTACCTAAGAAGAAGTATCATTTGGACTTTGGACTACCTCAAGAGGAAGTAAGTGGACTTTGGGGGAGTTATATTAACACCAAGTGCAAGGTTTGAGCTATCTTTTCATCCGAAATTCCGTACAAGTTGTTCTAGTGAGAAAGTGTGTTGCACCGCAAGGCATCGCAAACGAAACGCATTCAAATGATTAAGTCACTTTGTGTTCACAGGCGCACTAAGACGCTGCGGCGACTTTGGCACTGTGGGGCATTGCTCAATCGCGCCGTATTCACAGGACTGTTCATAGAACATTGACTTTTAAGGCAAGAATGAAGTGCAGTATTCAAACGAATCTAAATTTTCTGAAAACTGTGTGCATCTCACAAAGGACCATCGATGAAATGATTTCAGCAAACCACAACAAATTTGGACATCCCTGCCATTTTTCTCAGACGAAAAGTTGGCGCCTAATTTTTTTTATCACAGGTGATTATAGTAATTTTGCGAATGAATTTATTGCATCAATCTTTTGTTGCCATTTGTCTGCCAGATTTGATCAAAAGCGTTGAACAAATCTTTCGGTGAGCCTCGCTTCGCTGATGGCTCGCGCCAAAATAATCTGCGAATTTTGCCTCACTTGCATGGGTTAGGCAGTCAAGTTTGGAAAAGTTAATGAATTGCGTTTTCGCGATGAAGCACTTTGAGATTTAGCACGCCCGTAAATCGGGGGTTGCGCCCGAGAAGAAGCGGCGGCTTGGCAAAACAAGGCATCGTAAAAGGCGTTGACGTTTAATTGGCAATAATTCGGAGTAAGCATCATTATAACTTTTGCACGACTTGAACATCGTAACAGCAAAGAAGCTTGTAAAACACATTCTTTCCTGAAGTTGGCAGAATGTTTTGCAGTGATGTTGGATTTTCGGACGTCCTCAGTGCAAGGCCGGTTTTTAACTTCATTTCTGGTTTGGGTGCAATGATTGAGGCAGCTTTAGTGAGAAATTGTTTGAAAAATACCGTCTTGCAGTATCCTAATAAACACATTATTGGTAGACGACAAATCGACCTTCAAGTGAGACTGGTCAAAAGCTTCGATCAATAAACTTCAAAGCCGACAAATCAATGACTACAAAATGGACCTCAATGGAGACAAATCAATGACCTTCAAACCATTGTTAAAGGGCACAAATCAATGACGACAAATCGATTTTAAAGGGAGACGAATCAATGACGACAAATCGACTTATCAATGTCTATATGTAATCATTTGTCTCCTTTGGAGACAAATGATTAAAGGTCATTGATTTGTCTCTGTCGTCATTGATTTGTCTCAAAGGAGACAAATGATTAAAGGTCATTGATAAGTCGATTTGTCGTCATTGATTTGTCTCCCTTGAAGGTCGATTGCTTTGACGACAAATCGACTTATCAATGATCTTTAATCATTTGTCTCCTTTGGAGACAAATGATTAAAATTAAATTGTCTCCTTTGGAGACAAATGATTAAAGGTCATTGATTTGTCTCCCTTGAAGGTCGATTTGTCGTCATTGATTTGTCTCCAAAAGAGACAAATCAATGACGACAAATCGACTTTCAAGGGAGACAAATCAATGGCCTTCATTGGATGACCTCAAAGGAGACAAATCATTGACGACAAACCGATCTTCAAGGGATAAAAATTAATGACCCTCAATCAATGACCTCCAAAAGAGATAAATAAATGACGATGAATTTACACCCAACAGAGAATTCAATGACCTCTAATCAATGTCCTTCAAAGGAGACAAATCAATGGTGCAAATCTGCCTTCAAGACAAATCGACCTTTTAGGGCGTAAGCTTTGAAAGGGCGTGAAACGAAAACAGGCCGCTCGCTTTGCACTCGCTTAAGCATGGCCGAATTCGCAAAATATCAGATTAAAAAAAAAAATTACCGGACGTCAGTTTACAAACCCTGCCGCGGCTTTTGGCAGGCCGGGGCCCTCAGTGAGCATTGTTTTTCCGAGATGGGAGAGGGTTAAGTCAGGTTCAGATAGCTTTTGGGTAAGAAAAAAAAAATAACTTTTTTCTTGCGAGTGCGGGGCCGCAATCAAGCATTCTTGCACAAAACGCTCTCTGCCATCTATAGTCGCGGCAGGGTTTGTAAAAACGCTCACCGGACATGCACCATCTTTACAGGCAAAATTAACTCCTCAGATACAGTTCAAAAGATTTTTTGCTCTGACCCCAGGACGTTTTTGCTGGAACCGTTCTTGTCTGCATGCTATTCATATACCTTTTGCCTACGACGACTCACTCACGTCCAAATGGGAGAATTGTTGGAGTTATAAGTACCTGCAGGTGATCCACAGTATCTTCTTCGATAGACAATCTCAATACTTTACTACCTTGTGCATCGTTTTTTGGAGTGGTTTTTTATCTGAAAAACCAGCATGCAGTGCAATAAAATCGGACAGGTTTATTTTCACCGTGGCTCTGTAGCTCGGTTTTGGTTTTAGTTTTCGCCCTGCTGGTTGGCGTGCATCAATTGCGGCTTCTTGCGGCCGATTGGAACTCAGATTTGACCCATTCCGGCGCAAAAAAGTCAAGACATCTTGCAGACACAGATGGGTATGTTATCAGAAGAGTTGGCTTCTGAGGTCTTATGAAATTGCATGCCAAGAGGAGCAAGAGGAGCAAACAAGAGGAGCAAACAGCAACCCTCTCAAGAGGAGCAAACCTTGCAAACAGCAAGCCATAAGAGGAGCAAACACTAAAAATCTTCGTACAACACTGTGTTTTAGCCTTATGGCATGGCTCCACGAGCTAAAATTTTCCGCAAACCAAATGAGTCGTTTCCCATTTGCGTCCCTGGAAGCAAAAAACACGAAGAATAATTGATATCCGGTGATATCTTGCTTCGGCTAGCTCGTTTTACGAATATCAGGTACCAGCAGTAAGTAAAACCATTAAGGATCCCTTATTCAGCCGAAGAACCACATCTCAGACAACAACCAGCTTCATGAGAATATTTTTTAAACCATTCGTTGACAAATAACTACCAAACCAAACGGGTAAACTCAATCAGGGGGAAATTTACCACCGATTTTGGTTGAAGTAATACTACCAGCACTAATATATCAGCACTAAACATCTTTATCATCTGTGCATTGATGTTCACATGAATGGAGACACATTGCCGAAGGAATACTTGCGAGTAGCGAATCACCATTGGGTTGGTGAGGATGTCATTGCGGCCCCAAGAAACGACTCTCTTGCGATGATCGAATCCGAACGCCAGCAGCTGTGCGCCCTTCCTCGGAACATTATTGGTGCATTCAATTGCTCGTCTTCTCTTTTGATCCAGGTGTTTTTCTTGCACAGAGCTCAGAATTCTGAGATCTGAATGCCCTTTTGTAACACCCTGCCCTGTCAAGCGTACCAAAATGAACCCCATAAAATGAAACGGATTGAAAAGAAAGAAGCAGCAACTACCGCGGTGATGACTATGACTGCCATGGACCCACAATTCAATCCAGAACCAGCAAAACAGACAGGTAAAATTGAAACGAAACTTCAAACCTTCTGCTGTGCATCGGAAAGACGGCAATACGGACACCAGGGGCGTAGGAGTAAGGATATATGGGGGGTTCGAACCCGATGGCTGGCTGACACAAAATTCTTCATTTTTGGCCTTCATCAGCTGTGCAATGTGTCGTGCTTAAATTGTAAAATAAAAACGGCCGGCTCCCAACATTTGAAAAGGGCAAGAGAGATTTGAAATGGGCTTTTGGGCCCTTCAGTTGTTGGACATTTTATGTCGTATTTCAAATTGATATGGGGTCTCCCCCGAAAAATTAAAGAATACATTCCTTCATTCTATTCTTCCCTTCCTCTTCTGGTTTCTTACACTATTCAAATTCCCGAAAGGTGGCGAAATGCACAGAGGAGCAAGGGCTGCCACCTCTCAAAAGAAAAAGGGCAGCCGGCTCTGGGAGCCCGCTCAATTTAAGCCCTTGAATGTGATAAATTTTTGGACACGCTATCTGGATCCATGATGGTCTCCAAAACCGCAAAACCAAATGCAACCCAACCACATCACTCAAAACAGGAAGTTCGGGTTGGAACACCAGGCTTGGATGGGAAGTGTCTTTTATGGAACATTATGGAACTCGCGGTGTCTTCTTGGAACACATTGAGTGTTCCATTTCCCATCGCGAATTTGGAACGCACAGACGATTTCAAACATCAATAGCGTGTTCCACATCGCCATCGGGTCTTTGCTGCGCCACAAGATTTGGAACACGCAACATGTTCAAGTTCGTCTATGTGCTCCAAATTCGTGACAGGAAATGGAACACTCGGTGTGTTCTGTGAACACACCGCGCGTTCCAATGATGCCAAAAATGAACACTACCCTTCGTAGCCCGTATGATGGCTTTCGAAACCGCACTTCCGGTTGAGTTTTAGGCAACCCTTCGAATACGAGAATAAAACCGTTACTTTTAAGGACGCAACACTGCAGCTATCATCAAGGCTTTTTCATTTTTGAGGTCGTCACTTGGTGTCAGCTGGGTGATGTCAGCTGGACAGATGTGAAGTTTTGGAACCCCATTCCGCGGTTCGTTCAGTCCTTTAGCGACCCTCAGGGGTTGAATCTTCGTTGCGCCACTGGTCAAGACACCCGTCGACATCAACAGCATCAGTGAGTTGCTGTAATCGTTTTGAAATTAAAATTTCAAATCTATTTGAATGTTAAAATAAAGTTAAAATAACTTTAGTGCTTTCCTTGGTTGTCAGGCCACTCCTTGTTTTGTGCTTGCGCTTGTGTTTTACTTTTCAGGAAATCAATTTTTATTAAGATGTCTCCGTGGAGAATATCGTGAATGAGGGCCATGGCCTGCAGGTCATCCTCACTGCTGCAGAGAAACAGACTCTGGATGATAGTCATTTGACGCATGGTCTCAAAGAGAAAAATCTTTTGGAGCAACGGACCCTACAGGGTATCCAAAAAGATCCAGAAAAATGCCACTGATACTTCGTATATGGAGGTGTTTCAAGTTACCATTTTCATGCACTCTTTTTGCAGTTTTTGTTCTTCCCGTGGCCATGCTGTTCTTTCGACGATGACAGTTGATTTGTGTGATTTTGGCTGTTTTCCTAAACGGACCTTGTTCATCGTATCCTTATAGGAGTCATCCTTCCAAGCGCAGATGTGGGGCCCTGCGCTGCGAAGGCCTTTCACACCTAAACTGTCATCCGTGTAATCCCTGTCATCCCTGTCATCTCTGTCATCCCTGTCATCTCTGTCATCCCTGTCATCACTGTCCCTGTCATCCCTGTCATCCCTGTCATCCCTGTCATCTCTGTCATCCCTGTCATCACTGTCATCCCTGTCATCCTTGTCATCCCTGTCATCCTTGTCATCCCTATCATCCCTGTCATCCCTGTCATTTATTTATTATATTTATTTATTTATTTATTATAATATAACATCTACAAAACTATTTGGTAGATGGCAGGCAAACAGGAGCTCTGCATCCATGTCAACAGATTAAAACACACATAGAACATGAAACAATGATAAACAAACGATAAAAGAATGATTACCGCTAAATACAATCACAAGTTTATTCCACTGAAATCAATGAACAAAATGCAACTGTAGATTCTTGTCAAGGGTGGGAACGGGCCACAAAACGCAGTGAATTAATAATTGATGGTGAATCTGGGGGAAGTGAATTCCAATTCTTATCGTTCTGGGAAAATAAGAGTTATAGTGAATGTTCAGCTTGATCAGGGAGACACGAAATGGAGCCCATTATCGGTCCTACGTTGAGGGCAGCGCAACACGTACTCGGGAGGAACATTTATTTTTATTTTGGAGCAAAACATTTTTGCAAAAAATTTCAGGCGTTTGTTCACTCGACGTTGTGCAAGTGGCGTCAGCCCAAGTGACTGAATTAAATCATAACGCTTGTGGAAAAGGAGAAATCTCCAGAAATAAACGGGCTGCCCTTCTTGAACCCTTTCTAGTGCCTGAATTTGATAGATGAGATAAGGATCCCACACGACGCTGGCATACTCGAGAATTGGCAGTACGAGCGCGATGTATGCTTTCAATTTTGCTTCCACTGAGGCCAAAAACATGTTCCGGTGGAGAAGGCCTAACACTTTTCGCGCTTTTGCGACACAGTAATTAATGTGTTCATCCCATTTGAGATTCTCATCCAAAAATACCCCCAAGTATTTAAATGAGCTTACTCTTGGAATGGTATCTTTA
>JASGXE010007980.1:0-18028 GCA_030068105.1 Sinentomon sp. SZTP_YWyxl
AAAAAAAATCAAAACAAAAAAAGGGTAAACTGAGTAACGGGGGGGGGACAATGCATAACCAGGGACAATCGATAACTGGGGAATCGATTGTCCATCGAACTGGGGTTATCGATTGAACCCAAATGAGTCATAAGGGGACAATCTGGAACCTTTGGTGATGGATGGAAACTACAGGGTGGTCCAAATAGGTCTTTATTTTGGTCTTTATTCATAGGCTTTTATTCTTTTTTGCTTTTTTTCTCAACTCAATTCATGTGCGTGGAGAAACCACTGTTGAACCGAGCCTTGGGTCACGCAAGAATAAGATACAGGATAGGTTAGGTCAGGTCAGGCATTTTAGATTTTCCAAACTGACGTAACTTGGCCTGTTCTAATCTAACCTAACCTTACCTGACCTAACATAACCTAAACTAACCTGACCAAACACATCCTAACCTGTGTCACAATATTATTTATAATAATTATTAAAGACAAATACTGCCGCAAATGAAATGGCGACAGGAAGGACAAACACAAGCTCAATGCAGGGAAAGGAAAACTTATCTACGAGTACACAAACGTCAATTGCGTGAGAAAAATTCAGAAAGAAAAAAAATCATCAAATGCAACAAACTGATCAATTATACGAAACGAAAGGTCATGGGTGGGTTGTGACGCCTAGGGACTTGCGTGCGCGGCAAATGTACGATGAACTGGAAGGAAGACCATTCCATTCTCTGATAGTTTTCGGAAAATAGGAATTGAAAGCCACATTAGTTTTAGAAATTGGAGCGGAAATACCATAACCATTATCTGTTCTGCGTTGGTTGGCTTGATGGAATAACAGTTCGGCAAACTAAAATTCGTGGAGTGAGTGATAATATCGCAGAACAGGTTTAATCTGTGCGCCCTCCGCCTGCTTGACAGCGGATCAAGGTTTAGTTGTAAAAGTTTGGTTAAGCTAAGTCACGGGAGAAGCGGCCTGTCATACGTATACTACGAGCCGCTCTACGCTGTACCACCTGAAGTTTGGAGATCAACTCCCGACTCTATGGATCCCAAACAGCCTCCTCAACATATTCAATGATTAGCAGGACAAGGGACAAATAATCCTTGAGCTTAGCCTCTTGGGAAAAGTTACGCATGCTTCTCCCAATAAAAGAGAGTGTGTGCGATTTGCTTTCAGACAGGTAAAGTTAATGTGATATTTCCAGGTTAGGTCATGAGATATAAACACACCAAGATATTTGAAAATCTTGACATTTTCGATGGCCTGGTCCTTTATGACATATGTTAGTTCTCTCCGAGGAGTCGCTGAGCGGTTGCAAAATTCCATGGCTTTAGTTTTTGCGGGGTTAATGCGCATTCCCCAGGCGTCACACCACACTGAAACCTGGTTGAGGTCAGACTGCAGGATCGAGGTGTCGTCAGGGGATTTCACGACCCTGAAAATAACGACATCGTCCGCAAATAATCGAATACTAGAATTTAAGTTTTCAGCTATGTCGTTAATGTATATTAGAAACAAAAGTGGGCCAATCACACTCCCCTGGGGGACCCCAGAAGTGACTGGAGATTCATCAGATGTAGCCGCAAGGGCTGACACCATTTGAGTTCGATCAGTTAAAAAAGCAGCTGTCAATTTGAGGATAAATGGAGGAAACCCTATTAACTTCATTTTATTTAAGAGTTGACCATGTGGAACCAAATCAAACGCTTTTTGGAAATCCAGAAATATGGCGTGTGTGCTCAGCCCCCTGTCCATGTTCCTAGCAATTTCATCAACCAAGAGGACAATCTGCGTTTCGCATGACATTTTCGCCCGGAAGCCGAATTGATTTGGATGAAGGATGTTCTTGTGCAGGAATTTGCGAATTGAAACTGCAAGGATCTGCTCGAAGATCTTGGAAAAAATACATGTCAGAGAAATGGGGCGATAACTATCGGCACGATTTGCAGGCATGTCTTTCTTTTTAATGGGAATCACAAGAGCTCGTTTCCAGTCCGCAGGCATTTCCCCAGATGCAAAAATTTGTGAAAATAAGGGTGCGAGAGCCACACTCAATGACGGAGCCAGCTCTCTTAACATACGACCAGGCAACCCATCCGGCCCCATGGCTTTTTTGGGGTTTATTTTCATCAAAAGCTTTTTCACACCCGGGATTTCAACAGAGGGGATGGTCCAAGGCGCACAAGAATTTTCAATACTGTCGTCGGAAAATTGGGGATCAATGGGACAACGAGGAGAAAACACTGCAGAGAAATAATTATTTAAAATGGTTACAATTCCATGGGGGTCTAAAACCAAGTCTCCATTAGAAGAGATTAGCGGTGGGATAGCACTGCCACCCTTCACGGACCTAATGTATTTCCAGAACTTGCGGCAATGCTGGCCTTCAAGGGAGTTATTTATAAATGAATAAAACAATTTCGAATTTAAATCCGCACATTGGGTTCGGAGATTAAATCGACGAAATTGCAAGAAACTTGGACAACGGTGTGGGCACCCACGCAATTTTTATCGATTTCCAAAAAGCATTTGATTTAGTTCCTCATGATAAACTTTTAAGCAAACTGAAATCCTTGGGCTTTCCGCCCTTTGTCTTGAGACTGATCGTCAGCTTTTTATCAAATCGAACCCAGATGGTATCTGTTGAAACTTCAACCTCTGATGAATCACTTGTCACTTCTGGGGTTCCGCAGGGAAGTGTTCTGGGGCCTCTCCTATTTTTGATCTACATCAACGATATTTCTGTGAACATATCCTCCAACATACGGTTGTTTGCCGATGACGTTGTTATTTTCAAAGCAGTGAAGTCCCGTGATGACTGCATGCTCCTACAATCAGACCTCAACCGGGTTTCATCGTGGTGTGATGCCTGGGGAATGCGTATAAACTCGACTAAAACCAAAGCCATGGCTTTCTGTAACCGTTCGATGAATTCTCGGATCGAATTTTCTTATGTAATTAAGGATCAGCAAATTGAGGAAGTTAAGATATTCAAATATTTAGGCGTGTTCATTTCTAACGACCTAACTTGGAAAGAACACATTCGCATTATCTGTACCAAAGCAAACCGCACTCTGTCCTTCATTGGTAGAAACATGCGCTACTCCTCCAAACATGCTAAACTAAAAGCCTTCATGTCATTAGTCTTACCAATCATTGAATACGCGTCGGCAGTGTGGGATCCCACAAGTCAAGATCTTGCCTCAAAAATTCAGATGATTCAGCGGAGAGCAGCTCGCATAATAACAGGTCGCTTTTCTCGCGATGTTAGCGTAAGTAGGTTATTATCTGATCTCAATCTTGAGTCGCTATCAAGCAGAAGGAAATCGCACAGATTGAGTTTATTTAAGGACATTTTAACGCATTCCTTGAATTTTGATTTACCGAGTTGTTACTTCATAAAGCCAAATCAACGCAGGTCTGATAATGGTCTCGCCATTTCCACCCCTACATTTAAAACAAATATTATTTTTAATGCATTTTTCCCGAAGACAATACGAGATTGGAATGCTCTTCCAGCAACCTCAGCAATTATCTCACGATCACGCATTCTCCTGGCGTCGCACCACTCTTGAATTAGTTGTACATACATATTCCTTGTGCTGCACTCCTCGCTTCCTTTGCTTATTTTAAAATTTGATTTTTTTTTATTGTTTGACGACGACTTTTTGTCCAATTAGTGTATTTTTTTGCCTGTCTGCCACCAGAGCCCTCGTGGCAGTATTGTCCTAAATAAATAAAATAAATAAAAAATAAATTAGCATAAGCATCACGGTCCGATTGCAAGCCCCTGCGCTTGACTTTCGAATGGGCACGTCTCTTCTTTTGAAAAAGCTTATTCAGCTTAAAGTTGACCCAAGGATACTTGGGGCTAATTTTAACCTTTTTGGTGGGAAGGGAATTTTTGATTGCCAGGAGAGTGCTTTTAATTGTATGCCAATTTTCACTAACGGAGCGACTTAGGATCAGCTTCGAATGGAACAGTGGATTTGTTAACAATGTTTGATTTAGCTTGACCCAGTCAACAGCAGAGTAGGCTAACTGATGAAACGTTTGACAACTTTTTTGGGGTTTCGAGAAAGTGGCAGCGAAATAAGGGAGAGAAGAACTATATCATGGTCAGAAATGCCAGGGACTACATCAACATTGTGGCCTGGGTAATCAAAATTTATCATGGCCACGTCCAAAAGAGTGCTCGAAGTGGGAGTGATTCGCGTCGGCTCCTTCACTAATTGCTGAAAACTGAAAGTACTAATTATGTCCTCAATGCATCTGTCATTGCTGTTAAAGGGCATTGGCGCCGATCGGTTTCTGTGGTTACCCTGCGAACATAGGTCGAGTTGAGAAAAAGCAAAAAAAGAATAAAAGCCAAAGACCTATGTTGACCACCCTGTAGTTTCCATCCATCACCAAAGGTTCCAGATTGTCCCCTTATGACTCAGCCATTGGTTCTCGATTGTCTCCACTTTGATCGCAGACAGGGGACAATCGAGAACTGGGGTTCTCGATTGTCCCTGGTTATGCATTGTCCCCCCCCCCGTTTCTTTCGTTTACCCAAAAAAAAAATATTAAATCATTCCTGACATTCCATCACGGTATGGTTGATCACTCGGTCTCTCACTCGAATAAAACAAGAAAATGCAAGAGGGAACAAACACAATTATCGCTGCAGATGGCAGCACAGAGGTGAGCGAAGCAAGGTGAATAGTGAACACTTCTTGAAGAGAGTTGACCCTGAAAAAAGAATAAATTTCCAATCAAAAACAGCCACCAAGATAAAAGATGCACAGTGGCGGTGAAATTAATGTACTCATGCACGTGTTTTCCCATTTAACTGTTGCCTCCGAAACTTTTTTTGCTTTTTTTTTACTCTTATGCAGGCGGTCGAAATTAAAGCACCAGATTTCGACAAATCGTTCCAGAGGTGCCAGGTTTTGACCTTGGTTATAAAAGAAAAGTTATCGTGTTGAACCTTAGGGTGAGTTGCAATGGGTAATACCTCGGCTAGATAACACTTTCCATACACACCACAATGCTTTACGGTCGAGTCTACTTCAGTTGGCTTGCATATCCGTTGAAAAGGCAAGCAGAATTTTTGAAGTGTCTTGTGAAACAAGCGCAAAGCCCATGCTAGCCACTTGGACTCAACCGCAAAGTATTGTGGAGATTAAATCGTCCAAAGTTGCTTGCAACTGTTACGCCTAATTTTGGCCGATCAAGATGATCCGAGATCAGGGCATTTTAATCGACGATCAAATGTTGACTCGAGCTCGAAAGAACAAAACACCTGATCTTGGATCAAATTTTGATCCGAGATCAGCGGGCTGAGTTGATCAGCGATCAACAGCCAAAAGAGCCAAAAAATGAAATGATCCGCAGGTTTGAACTCGGTTTAAACTCTGATCAATGTTGATCCTTGTTGGATAAACTGCGCATTATTGTGTTAGTTTATCCATGCTCCAATTTTCCATCCCACTGGCTTCACTGTTATTGGATTATCTTTCGTCCTTTCACCCACATTGCGGAAACGGACTCAAATTTGGAGTCCACTTTCGAGATTTGCCGGATTTTGTCCCCCTGAGGTGTGAACCAGAAGTGGTGCCCCCGAAACGCATTACAATATCTGCACTTTACGTTTTGCATAGCGGCACCTATACGCTTTTGAGTGATCCGCAAGTCAATGAGATATTCAGGATGTGTGTGTTTGCAAAGCTCACATCGTATTCCTGGCCAGCTCACCAAGAGAGGATGTCTAAAGACTTTTCTTCTTTATGAAGACTTATCCGTCTGAATACTTTTCGTTTTTTCTGAGCGAAGTAGATACTCGTAATTACCTAAATAATTTGGATTACCCAATTTTTGAAGCGTAGTTCAGTGGATTCAATACGTGATCTCTTCAAGACTGTTTTTTGATAAATCATTGTTCAAAATTTCAAATAAAGGTGAATTTCAATTCAATTCAAATTCTTTTTGGGCTAACCAAACCTGACCTAGTATGTACTCAGACATCCAAAATACGCGGGCCATAGGAGATTTTTGTCAGTCTTTTGAAGCGCGGGGCAATGTTATTCCCCATCTAGTAAGCGCTGCTAAATGCATTCCTTCCTGTAATGTGTTTTGCGGCGCATGCGAAATGGGGAATTACATTGCGCCGTGCTTCAAAAGTCTGAAAAAAATCGCCTATGGCCCGGGTATTCAGAATGGCTCCGTGTATCCTGCCGCGAGTATCGGCTCAGTTGTGATAAAAAACTCGATGTCAACCAAATATTTGTTGTCAACCTGTAGCTTTGCGTCCGATAAGGCCAACAAAATGTTCCAGAAAACTACTCGAATTGACGGTACAAGTATGGTAGTGAAACGAAAAAAACGAGTGAAAATTGGAAAAATGTGAAAACTGTGATTTGTCTTTTCTTCCATTTTCCAATGACATGAGACTTGAGAGGGCGCTTTGAGCACATGCGACACAACATGTTCGTCGTGCCTCGGCTTATGCAGGGTAGCCCAAACGTCCTCGAACATGAGCGATATTTTGAATTACTGCTTAACACAGGGGCCATCTAATTTCAACAGGGCTTAGCGCAACTTAAAGCCTCACACGAGTGCCATGATGTTTTACGGCGCATGCTGCCATTAAATCTAAATGACACATGCGAGTTAAAAATGAGCTACTGTGTTCGAAGACTTTTGATGAGGAATGTATAACCTTTAGATTATGTTTTTGGACTATGTATCTACTGTATTTGAGGTGGTGAAAAGATATAGACCCCTCGCGACTTACTGGCACGTATCTCCATCGCTCCTGACTCCTCTTTATAAATATCTCATGGCTACTGAACCAAACGCATCCTTATTTATGCAAAGTTCTGCAATGTCTTGTGAACAACTGTACCAATACTCAGACATTAAAAATACGCGGGCCACAGTAGATTTTTGTCAGACTTTTGAAGCACGGGGCAATGTTATTCCCCATCTAGTGAGCGCCGTTAAATGCATTCCTTCATGTGATGTGTTTTGCGGCGCATCCGAAATAGGTAATTACATTGCAGTGCACCGTGCTTTCAAAAGTCTGAAACACTCGCCTATGGGGCGGGTATTCAGAATGGCTCCGTATACATAGTTCTGACTTCGCATTCGACTGCGCAATTGAGCTGTTGAGCTAAAACCTCGCGCAAGAAAATGCAGAAAATCTTCTGAGGCAAACACAATTCTGGCGCTTTTGTTGTTCGAAGCAGGTATGACACATGCAAAACGAACCAGTTATCCGTTTTCGAATCAAAGTTATCACAAGAATAACGGGAAGTGTGGGCTGTTTCTGATGGATGTGGAACACTAATATCTCTGGAAAGTGTTACACTAGACCTGGTATTATCTGTTTTACGCGATTGACACCACATTTTGTTTCAGGGTTGTTCGTTTAAAACATTCTGTTTAAAACAATCTGTTTTAAACATGTTTTAAACAACCACGACTCGTTTAAAACAATTTGTTTAAAACAAAATTGTGTTTTAAATGTATTTTAAACATGTTTAAAACAACCGCAACTTGTTTGAAATGCTTTGTTTAAAACAATCTACAAAAACAAAAAAAATGTGTTTTGCTTATTTACTCAATTTTCAACGTTTTTCTGTTATTGTTATCAATAAAACCATTATTGTTGCCTTTTTCAAGTACCATTGTCACTAAATTGTTGCAAAATTGGTCTTGGCAGCTTTTGGAATACGTTTAAAACTGTTTAAAACGCGTTTTAAACAACGGGAAAAAAACAGATGAAAAAAAACGTTTAAAACAAATAAAACATGTTTTAAACGTTTAAAACGTTTTTTAAGAAAAAACATGTTTTTTTCCAACCCTGTTTTGTTTTACCATTTTCGACTAACACTTGCCAATGTCATTAGTTTTCGATTTGAGGTAAAAAAATCAATTGTTCTCATGAGCGTTCTTGAGTGTGTTTTGCAGTTGATATCTCAATCTGGAATACTTGACTTGGAGCAGCCTGCAGTACGATTGGCTAGGCCCGGGTCCCTTGTGCGTGCGAAAAACTTTTCAAGGATGTCTTTTTTTCTTCTCATTGTAAATTAGAATTCTGTGAAACCTTGTACCACTTTGTGTTTAACGAAACTTCAAATTGTTATTCTAAATCATCTAAGAGAATCGCATAATTTTTTTTTTTCAATCCACTTACGCGGACAGTAGCATCGCAACAGCCAATCCCGTCGTCTGAATTTGTGACGTCATCAATTTTTGCCTTTGCCACCGCTTTTTGCCATTTGGCATGTTTGCCACCGCTTCGCAACACAATCTTTGGTCACAAGAGGGAAAGGACAGGCCAGGTTGGGTAAGGTCAGGTAGGTTCGGTCAGTTTAGGTTTCGAAAATATATGTTGAAATTGGCTGGAATTCCCAACAAACGATCAGAGACGCACTTGCGGAAGTGGATTGGAAATAAAACATGTGCAAGAGAATCCACCAACCAGTGAAGCAATGATCTGAATAAAGAACCGCTGAATGCTTGACTTACTTGCCACAAGAAAGAGAGAAGGATCCAACATCAATGGTCTCATGACTAAAGAAAAATACGTTTTGTTTACATAATGCCATTTCGACAAACATAAACGCGGAATTACCAATAGGTACGTTATGTTCTGTAAACAGTCAAAAATTCTGGTATTCCGTTTTCATTGTGCGCCGCAATTTCCCGAGGTAACAAAAATGAAGTTTCTCCGTCATCGTTGTGTCTTTAACTTTTCGTAAGTTGACACAAATTGGAGTTCTCGTCATTGTCATTCAACTTGCCCGAGATGACAAGAATAGAGTAAACCGTGCTCATCATGTCTTTCGTTTTTCTCCAGAAAACAGCCGCCCTCTTGTCTCTAATTTCTCAAGATAACAGTACTCCTAATTAGAGTTCTTCATCCCAACTGTCTTTCAAATCTCCCGAGACAAAAAAACAGAGTTCTCCGTCCTCATTTTGCCTTCAAATTTTGTCAGGTTAACGCACATTAGAGTTCTCGGTCATCAGTGTCCTTCAGTTTTACAGAAATGACAAAAATTACAGGGATCTTCTTCCTCATGCTTCGGAATTCCCCAGAAATATGAAAATACGGAGTTTATCAAAACTCCTCGAACATAGGCAATATTTAAAAGGACTTGTTATTAAAGTGGCCACCTAATTTCAACAGGGCTTGGTGCAATCGCGCGGATGAAGATGGTGGGTATCGCGCGGATGAAGATGTTGAGTTATTCACAGTATTTTAAACAAATAGCCAGCCTGTTAAAGTCGGCATACAGATAATTATTGGTACTGGATGTGACTAAAGCACGAATTGGATGCAAACTTTCACATATTGAATGGTTAATTGCTCTCCAACTCCCCATTAAGGAGATTGGCTCAGCAATGCCCAAAACATGCCAATTGTGGATTTCCCTTTTGGTGCGATTCAATTAACACAGGGATCTCATTTTGAGCGCAGGCAATGGATCGCAAAATAAAACCGGGCAGAGAGGATTTCCGATTACAAAATGCACACAGCAGAATCCATACTCGAAGAACTTATGCGGGCGAAATGTTTCGATGGAGCTTTTGTTCCGTGAAATTTGCGTTGAACGGAAGCAACATTAGAAAACCAATTGCATACATATTTGCCAATCAAAGATAAGCTCATTGTATTCGCAAATTTTACCGCGGCCGCTTTCAGTATTTCTCTACTTCATTGCGAATTCGTGGTTTTGTGAAAGTGAAAATGAATCCGCCGCAAATCAAAGCGCGACAGACTGGGAAATGGGCACGAATCGGCCATCTGAGCGGCTGAAGGACGCAGGGGGCGAGCCCCCTAGTTGATTTAATTTTTTAACCGGACAAAATTTATCTGGTCGAAGAAACCAATGCCCCGATTTTTTAAACGAAGCCCATCTTTTAAAAAGGCCGCGGATTATTTTCTTTTTAAATGCAATTTTGTACACAAAAAGAAGAGAATCCGCGGCCTAAAAGATGGGCTTCGTTTAAAAAATCGGGCCAATGTTGCTGACCACATCAATTTGGCAAACTGAACAAAGGCAGTGTCCCACCTCGTAATTAATTCTCCATTTATCCATCTGAATAGACAGATAAAGGTATAGATTTGCTTTTTCTTCAAGGTTATCGTCATTCCAGCCATCATCAAGGTTCTTGCGCCAGGTTGGATATTCTATTTGACCTTGAATCCATTTGTCAAAATCGGGTTTCTTTTTTAATTCTTCTGTTATCTCATTGTAATAACGTAGACAAGTATCTCTGTTCTCGTTGGCCTTCTGGATCTCTCTCTGCAATGCAAATAGTTTTAAATGCTTTATCGATTCTAAATCCTACAGCACATCAGTGCATCTTGCTTTAAATTGCTCTCGCTGCTCGGGGATGCTTGGCGTCCGGTCTGCGTGTCGACCGCCTGTTCACCCTGAATTGTATGTTTACAAGATGAGGCTTGGCTTGGCCCCGTTTCGCATATGCAAAACAGCAACTTATAATGCAAGATCTAAAATAAATGTTGGAAAGCACAAGAGAACCTCATCATTGAGGACACAATGAAAAAGCCTTAAAACGAGAGCAAGCCGGAGTGGAAATTAATGAATGTAGAGATGTTACAGGCGAACATAACCGAATGGGTGGAGCTGTAACCAAAGACTGCGAAAAGTCGCGCTTTCAGCAAATTTAAAGAAATTGGGGGTTTAAAAAGTTTTGCGGGTAAGGAATTCCAGTCAGGAATAGTTCTCTGAAGAAAAGAAAATCTAAACAAATTAAAAAAAATCATTGAGGATGTTGCAGTCTCTTTTTACAAAATGCAAAAAGTTATTCCGGTGCTTGGAAACTTCGGAGGAGGGGTGATCTCTTTCTGTTTCAATAAAATCCCGATTTTATGGCCTTTCATGACCACCCATTCAAAGTCATTCCCACAATGTTAAAAAAACGATGTTGGAAAATTTTCTTTCACATTCCGGGAAATCACTGACTGGAATGGAACTCTCTGGTGCATATTGCAATTTTGGGAAGATTATACTTTCCTTGTTTTCGATAGTCTTCGATCATGAATACCAAATTTTTCCCCATTTATTATGGTTTTTTTGTCCATTGATTTTTTCTGTTATTTTTTTGTGAATTATGGCTGATATTTTTGAGAATTGATGTATGATTAAGGGGAAAACCCCTAAAATACAATACAATTACATTTACATGTCTGCATTGATCATCCCGTCCTTTCAATTCATTTTTTTAGAGGTCCCACCATCATCAAGTGTTCCAGAATGGGCCCTTTATGATTCTATGGCTCGCCACGATCGTCCACCTTTTGTTTGCAGGCAGGACAATCCGCAATTGGGGTTGCGGATTGTCCACAGTTCAGCATTTGGCATCCCAATAAGTAATTTAATTTACCCTGAGTTATGTTATCATTTGGAATTGTCGGCCCAAGTGATCTTCTCTTTTCTGACGAAGCTTATTCCGCTATATGCAAAATTACATATGCAACACCGGGTTCAAAACCCGGTTGGCGCAAAAATTATCAAAAATGATTTTTCCGCATATGTAAATATTAAACTACAGTTTTAAAAGTGTGGAATCTGGCAGGTTTAAATAAATTATTGTGTTATTTCTGTTGTCTCCATAACAAGAAAACATTGTCAGCACGGTGCCGTGATTAGAATTTTTCTTGAGTACCTACCTACATTTTATGCGTGTTTTTTGAAGCCGCGATAATGAAAACCAAAAATAAAATATTGCACAGTATATCAAGTGGGTTGCGTATAAAACAAACATAACTAACAGATGGGTAGTTGCCTTTTTGTTTGTCCATTTTTGACCGATTCGCTTTAAGCTGATGGTATCATATTACCTATGAGTACTTTCATGCCACGGAGGCCGACCTTCTCAATATTGGCATCAATGAAAGCAAGATCTCCAAATCCAAGTCACCATTCCGGGTCGTAGAGAGATTGGTGAGGAGGCATAGAAAAGAAAGGGCATTGGTTTTAGCGTTGACAGACATGGTAAAAACACTGTTCTATATGTCACAGGTGTTAAAAGCAGGTTTTAGCTCAAAAGCGTTTTGCTCCTAAAATCACTTAACACCTGTAACGGAACAGTGCTTTTTTTCTGCCTGACAACGCTGAAATCAATGTCCTTTCCTTTCCGTGCACCCCCAGTGACCATGCACCAATATCACGAAGAGTTGCAATAGTGATTTGGATTTGGAGTTCCTGCTTCCATTTATGCCCAGATTGAGAAGGTGCCCCTCTGTGGTATGAAATGGCTCATACCTATAGGTTCTGACACATCGTTTTCAAGGGAATCGGTCAAAAATTTATTCGTGAACGAAAGGCACGGCAGGACTATAAAGACGGTCCTGATGGGCGACTCTTGCTCTTCTGCATTACTCAGATTGGAGATGAGCAACGCAAATCTGAATGCTCAATGCTCTCATGCTGAGTCTGAGAAGCTGCTAAACAGCTGCTATCGTCGTGACAACATTCTGCCAATTCAGCCGGTTGATTCGAGCAATAAACTTGAAGTTAGCAGCTCGGTATAGCAGGAGTTTAACAGTTACTAAACTTAAGTTGATTTGAATAATTGGTCCCTGATTTGATTTGACCCATGATTTTTTTCGCAATTTTTCTGCGATTGCAAAAATTCTAAAATCTCATTTCTCATTGTCTTTCTGTTTCACCGAGACATTTCGATTTTTCCCGAAATAACGAAAAATGCCTTTCAATTTCATCGACACAACAGGGACGTATCTATTGGGGTTTTCCGTTCTCATGGAGCCGCCATTATGGGCCACCGACTCCGCGCAGGTTCCCGGCTTAGGTATGGGCATGGGTCCCAGACCCGTTCCCAAGCGTCAACTTTTTTTTACCCCGCTCAATGCTCCGGATCAGATCTGTCAGGCACTCTAACGTCAAGAAGGCATGAAAAATTATAAGATCAGGTAAGTCAAGAAACTGTTTGAATCAGAAATGGTGCCACTGAGTTCTGAGACAGCCGATTCCAGTCCAAAATGTTTCTGGGAATGAACGAATACTAAAAATGTTTTTGGAAGGCTGAAAAACACGGATCTTGGAGGCATTGGAATTACCCCAATAATTATCAAAAAATAAGACATTTCCGTTCCAATAGTGTTGAAATTCTCCCAAGATAACAGAAATTGAGGTGTACGCCTTCACTTCGTTTTTCAATTTTCCCGAGTTGTAATCTTCGATTGATGTGGGTGATTATCCTCGCAAACAGCTAGACTACCGCTGTTTTCTCGCAACGCACATATGATATTCACAGTCAACGGAATTATTTCGGTGTGACTTGAAAGGTTCCAGCGATTCCTTATCGCGAGGTCGGATATGGTGAGTAATTATACCTACAGCACAATTTCGAACAGCCATAAGACAATTCTGAGCGAATTGGCGAAAATAGTATGGAATAGGCTGCTAAAACTCAAGGCTGGTTGTCAAAATATTTATGATACGATAGCATAATTTCAATTAGGGTGGGAGGTGTTTCTATTACACGCAATGGATTCCAACTTACTCACTCCCGAAATGCTTTCAACCCTCGTTTTTCACTTACTTCACTCCCCGCAAAGCACCGCAAAAATGTGACATTTTTGTGGATTTCTCTTGCGGGGCGGATACACTTGAAACACAACTCACGGTATTGCAAATTTTACCGCGACGTCTTGTGCAGTTTCTCTACATTGCAACGGATTCGTGGTTTGATATGAAAGTGAAAATGAATTTTGAAATGCTGAAAAGTCGTCGATCTTTTCTATTTGCTGGAATATGCATAAATATTTCATTTGGCAAATGATTGCTCGAAAAAAGCAGTTGTGGACTGCATTCATTGTGGTTGACCATGATAAATGCAATGTCCTGTTACCTGGTACGCATCTCTCCAAAGTTTCAGCTGACTCAATACATCTCTGTAGAGCTTTTCCTTTTCTTCAAGATTCGAACTGTTTTGGGCTGCTTCGAAGTTTCTCCACCACGTTTTATCTTTACCTTTAATCCATTGTTCTAACTTGATGTTTTCATTCAAGATATCCATGATTGCCAAGTGCATAGTGCGAATTTGATATCGAAGAGAGTTATTCTTGGGGTCTTCCTGCAAAAGAAAAAAAAACATTTAAATCCTTCATCAAATAGAAATCCTACAAGTGCCTCTTGCTGTAAACTTCTCACCACTCTTCTCGCCACCCTTCTCGCTGTCTAGAAATTAGCCGCCATGAACGACAAAATTCCACGCACGTGCCAAAGTGAAATAAGAGACTTCGCTGTCCTTAACTAATTTGATGAATTTGCTGGTGGTACCTCTGGGCATAAGCCTCACCAGTGATCTCCATTCAAACTGGATGGGAATGAAGAAGCGCAGCGGCCTGGCATCTCGGTTTCTCTGCTGGGTTCTTTCGCGGCGGGCAGAGAGAGGAGACTCCGAGCAAATTGTTGTGATGCCTTTTTTCAAACGCAGCCAAAGGTCCAATGCAACGGAAGCGCCATGATCTAAAAACTTTCACATAAAAACTTCAAAAGTTATGACCAATAGTTTCCACTTTGCCGTCCTCCAGTCTGGATCCATCCAAAGAGCGCGCTCTCCTGCCCGCCGGAAAAGCGTCCAGCGGAGATGGGGTGGGAGCAGGGTAGACAGTCATGCTTTTATGCTTTTTTTTAAATCATGCAAACGTGCATTTTTGTGTGTATTTTTCTGTGTCTTTTGCTTCTTTTTGCCTTTTTTGCACACATTTTTCGATGTTATTTTGTAAAAGTGATAATTCAACTGATGGCCTTGTTAAGTTCCAATTGCATCTCCACAGCAGCTAAGTCACAAGTCATTTATCAGTTTCAGCAATATCGTAGCCCATTCCCTTAATTTCCCAATGCCGAGCTCTTACTTTGTGAAGCCCATTCAGCGCAGGACGGACAACGGACTTGCTTTCCATGCGCCAATATGCCGATCCAATCGTTTCTTCAATTCCTTTTTCCGCGCACTATACGGGATTGGAATGTCTCCCCCTTCCCACCACGTCATCTCTTATCTCGCAAGCGAGTGTATCCCCAGGTGTCGCACCGGTTTAGTTATAAAATGCATTTTTCTGCCTTTGTTAAGCCGTTTCTCTTTGCCTGGTCCTTTTTTTTTCCTTTACTGCTTGACTCAGAGCTCTGTTCGTCACCTGTCACCAATACTTTTGTGACAGTATTGTTTTAATAAATAAATAAAATAAATAAATAGTTAGGGGCCTACTCATATTAACAACATATTTCGACGATCAATGATAAGTGTCTCAAGTGTGTTCTGATTGACACTGAAGCAAGAAGTAATTTTGGTACATGCTTCCTTGAGAAAAACCTGGTTGGACCTTCTCGATCTCAGCCACAGTCCTAACCCCGAATGAGCAAAATATTTGGATTGGAATGATATTCTCCCTGGACCCACTTTTGCTCAATCTTCATTTTGATACTGAAAACAAAGCCTGCATCTCTGTTTGCAACAAACTTGTCCATGGTTCAGTTCAGGCCACGATCGGTTTTTTATCTGGATTGGCACATTGAAAATCGCCTTTTTGCATCACAAGCTTAGAAAATAACGGCCCATGTGATGCGGCCTGTCATTATTTTGGTTATTGTCTGCAAAATCGAGGCAGGACATTGTGTTTGGCGGGTAAAATTGCACGTTGTCCAGGAGAAAATTCTTTAAACATGTGGTTTGGAAAGCCAGACATGGTGATTGGAGAAATTGAACATTTGTGTTTTAGACCATAAAATTTTAAGGTTCGGGAAAATTGTGATCAATTCACCACAGATGAGCAGGAAGTTACTGTCACTGGACACAGACGGTTGTGTGCACAACACAGGGTTGAAGGTTCGCTTGATTGTCCCAAAGAAGGATAAAATTATGCAGCAGATTCTTGAACGCATGGAACTGAAAATATCATAAAAAGGGATTTTACCCATTTTGCTCGGCGTGCAGAGTTGTACTGAAATCGAACAATTCTTATCGTTTGGCAGTAGGCTATTGAATTTTGAATGCAAGAATTCTTTCTTTTCATGACCGTTGATTATCGATGACATTTTTCAGAGTCTCGGATCGAATTCAGTTTACAAAATTGTCCTGGTGAGAAAAGTTGCCTTGTCGTTGCCATCACGTGACGGTTTGCAATTGTTTGCGATTCTTCCACAAACAAACATTGCGTCTTGTCTTGTGCAGAAAGAAGGTGGAGGCCGTTACATTTTTGCATGTTTTTTGCAACGACAGTAACTCTCAAACACCAAATCTTGCCTTTGTGGATACTTTTGCCATTGTGATCTTTAAACGCAATGGCGCTTTTTTGCAACACTGGCTGGCAACACTGGGTGGGAGAGAGCAAAGAAATTGCTAGACAGCCTAAATTCGTGGGCGGTGCCGTCCCACTTTTCGGGTTTTTCAATTTTCCTCGAATTGGCACAAAATAGGTAATGGTTAGGTCAGGAAATGATAGGATAGGTTAGGAATGAGTTAGGAACAGTTTAGGTTAGATTAGGGTTAAGTTAGTTTAAATAGAATAAACGGTGAATGTGATGACGTACGAATTTCGGCAGTCCAGCCGCTTCTGAGAGCAATACCACGCTGCTCTGCTGCACGAGAAGATGCAATGCAAGCAGTGGAGAGTTGAACACGCGTGAGCCTGACCCGGGGTCTTTTTCTTCCAGTCTCTCTATCAAGAAAACGATTTCGAAGCATTGTTCATACTCATCACAATGCTTCAATCCTCACTTTACTCGCAACTGCGGTGCTGCCGGTCACTCTTTCGTCATCTTTTGAGAAGAATTGTATCCGCAAACGGCACGGGTGTAGGCTACCGTTGCGAAACTATCGACGACCTGGAGTCCCACTCTTTAAGAATTGCTTATTTTCTCTCCTCTAACAGTATTTTAGTGTCACTTGTCAAATTTCAATTTTGATTTTTATATTCGGCCGGTTTCCAAAACGAAGATTAATCGGCGGATCGCTTCTATCCGCGGATCGACGAATGGTGATATGGTTGACCTTGTCGGTCACTATGTCGATGTGAATCCAAATGCTTGTGGTCAACCAGCTCATCACTCATCGATCCACGGATCGCGGCGATCCGCGGATTAATCTTCGTTTTGGAAACCGGCCGATTATTTCAATCCTCGTAAGCAATCGCATCAGCTCCAACGAAATTTCACGCAACGAAAATTCATTGGCTGTGCACTGGGCAAAATTCATTGGCTGCGCAACACCAATGAAATTCTGATCGCAAAATGCCAGACGGGCACTATAACGTTTGAGAAGGTGTTGTCAGAAGTCCCCAATTTGAAAAAGAAACGAAATGGGATATTTCAAGAAATTTAATAAATCACCGAAAAGATTTTCACAGATTTTCACAGGCACTGACTGAGAATAATTATTGTCACGTATGAAAGAACATATGTATTTATGACGTGCTTGGACAAGTTTGGAAAACGATGTATAACGGTTATCGAAAATACTCTGTGCCATTTGCTGACACCAAAGCGGAACATGATTGACCAGTAGAAATTACTGCAGTCGCGTAGAAAAAATGTTGACATGATATGGGATATTGCCTACCCAGTTAACTCCTTTAATACAAACCAACACCTTACTTCCGAAAATATAACCCTTTGGAAATCCTTGGAGCCCCAATGTGGAATGGACTAGCATAGCAGGGACGGATTCAGGAGCGAGGTTATTAAAACTCTCTTCGCGTAGAAAGTATAATTTTTGATAATTTTTATGAAAAAACGCGTGTTCGTTCAACATGAACAAATAAAGAGTATATCTGGAATTCCTGGTGACTCCGTCCTAAAGTCTTTCTCTCATGGGATCTGACACTCTGAACCCTCTGGGGCATTGCCCAAGACACCCGGAAGCGTATTTGATTAACCTATACGATTCGGGCACTTTTCTATCGAACCGCATGTGTGTGTCCCGAGCCACAAAAAGGCAAGAAACACTCTGAACATAGAAAATGGGTTAGCTAAGGTTAGGATAGGTTAGTTATGCTAG
>JASGXE010007981.1:0-16967 GCA_030068105.1 Sinentomon sp. SZTP_YWyxl
CTAACCTAACCCGGAGAAATTAAAAAAATAAGCCTCCAAAAATGCAAAAATCCTTCCCCAGTCCACTTCTGCCTCAGTTCGTTCTGCCCCAGTCACCGGTTCCCGCTGAACAACGGCAATTTTTTTTGGTTCCGCCGAATCTCGTGTCAGACGAAACTCAACTTGTGAACGGAGGGGTTTGGCGGTTGGGGTTTTTGGTTCTGGGTTGGGAGCTGGTTCAGGATAATTTTCGTTCGGTTGGGTTGGGTTTTCAATCCGCGCCTCAAATCACCTTTAATACACGTTGAACTTCCGAAACTTTGACATTGTTCCTGCTGAAACTGGTAAACAGCCGAATAATCAGAAGGAAATTCAAAAAAAGAAAGAAAAATGATCAGATGGAGGCCAGTGGCGGATACAGGGGGGGCGGGGGGCGACCGCCCCCCCGTTGCGGCCAAAAAAAAATCGGCAAAAAATGATTTTTTGGCCGCCACACAAAAAGGTGCTGTTTTTATCCTCGAAAATTGACGTTTTTCACCCAGAAGAAACTCAACGACTAGTGTACCTATGCATGGAGAAGGAATTTGGGTCCTGCAGCATGATAGAACAGTTTGGCAGAACAGTGCTGTCCAGACAGACGGTCTCAATCCTACGGATAATGAGAAAAAAGTCATCTTACCCGTAACCGGTAAGCCGTTCCCCCATTTTCATCATCTGTTGTGCTTTTTTGCAATTTTTGCTGTAGATGCTCTGACCAACTCAAGTTTCATCACCATTTATATAGCTGCCAAGAAAATCTATTTTAACACGTGCAAGGGTGCAATGATTTCCAACAACGGGCGACGACGGGTAAGCTTGGCTAAAACCTATCACGTGGTACCTGATTTGATTGTGTCACGTTGCCATTACACATTCAATTGTGTGTGTGAATGTGTGATGTTGGAATGTTGCTATTGGCAGAACAATGCTTCCCGACCAAATCAAGGAAAGAAATGTCACGACTGCAATGCTGGGGCGGCTGCCCTCGAAACTGCCTGCAGCCGAGCCCCAAACGTGACCTCTTACGCCGTTAGGCACCTACATAACGTTCCGAAACTGAAATGATTTCCCAAGCAAGAGCGCCATTTCCCGTAGCTCAGGTCTGTAGCATGTATGACCAGGTATTCTGATCCAAACTGTACCAGTGGATTATTTGTGTTGTGAACTGCGATGTGCATTCAAGCTTTGGAATTCTGCTGCAGAGACAGACGAGACTCACACATCCATGTGTTCCATATCTTCATCGCTTCCTTCCATATCGGAGTGTTCCATATCAACAAGCGCCAACACAAACAAGAAGATACCAGAATCTGAGCTGCATTAAACAGGTGTCTTTTCGGGAGAAAAATAGTTCTGAAGTGTTCTGAGAGTGGTTTTCAGGAAGCAATTTTATAAGATGTCTTTGGCCATGAAGCGTTAAATGGTTGATATAGGGGTGATCCTTTTTCGATGATGGAAACAGTCTCTTTTGCTCACCCTCAGAAAAGCCTTCACAGGGCGATACGCAAACGAACAGAAACAATGATTGACAGATGCAAACTATCTAAAAATGCCACGGATGCTCCAGAGCAGAAAAGACTATTTATCACCCAGGGTCACCAAGTGCTCCCTTACCAAGACATTCCCATTGTTTGGGCTTTGAGATCACATTATCACTGAATAACGAAAACAAGAAGTTTGAACTGCTGTAAAACAAGTTTGAAACTGTTTATCACCGAGGTAAACTCTTGTATAAAAAAATCCCTTTCCCCACAAACAAAACTGTTTGAAACTCTTACAAACCCCTAGGCCTTTGCCTCTCTCGAAATTTAAGCAGACATTTTAAAAGAATGATGAGATAACGATACCAAATGAACACGCTAAAAAGAATGAACACTTTCGTGATACCAAGAACTTACATTTTCCTTCTCGGGCTACTTGAAATCCTCCACACAGGATCGCCCCACACGCGCCCTCAGTTCCACACCGCAAGCGAAACCACGCGGTTTCTTGGTTCCGCGAACCACTCTGAAATCCACACCACGCCGCACGCGCTTATTGTTCTGGCCATTAGGAAGAAGGGATGACGAAGCAGTTTGTCGATCTCACCAGCCAACAGTGTTTTTCTGTAGGGATGCCCCAAGGAAAGGCATCTGTGAACGGTTTCCCAATCTGCAACGTTTCTCAACGGAACAATAGCTTTCCACCTGAATGATGTGGAGTTTGACGAAGACGACCATCTGCGTCTTTTTTCTGACGAACGTCATCAGTCTGTATTTGCAGAAACAGCTTCAAGGGAACGATGTTTCACCATGAAGTCGAATAATCACGGAAACATTTCAAACGTGAAAAGCTGAAGGTGAAATAAGCAAACGTTTATCCTCAAAGAGAACGGCATTTCACTTGCCAAAACAGGAAGAAAACCCAACGGTTTTCTCAACAGCCAAACGAACGTGCATGCTGCTGCCAGCTCCGTCCACAACCAAAACCGAACAACCTTGGAACCCCGCCGGGGGGCTCCAGCCCCCCGGACCCCCCGGTTCGGGGCGCCTGCGGCGCCATGCTCCGGCGCCCCCCCCCTTGACAAACGGTTGGATCCGCCACTGTGGAGGACATGGTTGGTTTTCCACAATGGAGTCGTTTAAACCTGTTGAGTTGAGTTGCATTTTGCATGCAACTGAAACCTACTCGTAAACTGAAGAACAATCGGAATGGTGGGATAGAATTTCTAAAAGTTTTTTTGTTAACATTTTCCACTCTCAATCCCATCGCACAAACATTGGCAACAGTTTACAATTCCGCCCTACTAACCGAACCACCGGAGCCACCCGAACCACCGGAGCCACCCGAACCACCGGAGCCACCAGAACCACCGGAGCCGTTTTTATCACCGCAGCCACTCAAACCGTGAATCCACCGGAGCCGCAGGAGCCTGTTGAATCACCAGCCACCCGAGACGGGTTTCCCACCCGAGCAACAGTCGTCACCACCGGAGCCAGTTCGGGTGGCTTCGGTGATCAAAACAGCTCCGGTGGTTCGGGTAGTATAATGCCGAAGCGCAAGCTTTAGTAGTCGGCAGGTATCTTTCTGCTTTTTGTTTGTCTTTTATAATAGCTATTCGTTTTTTCCATTCAATCATTTTTCGCTTCGTTTTTTTCCATTCAATCCTTTTTTCGCAATTCCTTTTTTTTCGGATTGCATGCCTTCGCGTTTTCGACATCCTGCAGGCTTTGCGTTTTTGTGAGAAAGACGCTGGCCTGTTCAGGCTTAGCCATGAAAGTTTTCCACATTTCAAGATTATTGCGCACACACGCACTGAGCCGACAATGCTGCGACCTCTTTGGTCCACGACAAAAGATGAAATCATAACTGCACTCTGTGATCCCAATAGGGCTGAGAATGTTGCTTTGAATGGGATCAATTTGCCTGCATCTGGGTGACCTTGTAGCGGCGGTTTCATAACACATGTATAACTAAATGACCAAATGAACATAAATGCATAAAACATTTCGGCGACATTTGCCTGCTTGTTTGCTCTCAAATCCGCTGGCACCCGAGTCGTTCGGCTGGAGAGACAGTCACCCACGTCCTGCTGGGCAGTTGACCCTTTCACGGGCTGGGCGAGGCAAGAGTGTGTTTTCAGATCAGGAACGCCTGATGGAACTTCCTATCTGTGCTTGAAATACCCGCCAATGGTTTGCATCCATGCCCCGCTCACAAATTCTACTGGACAGGTGAGGTGAGGTGAGGGTTATCAGAAGCCTGGACATGTGATAATCGCCAGGATTGAAGCATGTTTTTTGCTGGATTAGCTCGAGAAGGTCCTTTTAAATTTCAAACAGAGTCTAAGATCGTGCTTTGGCGAGGCCCTCGTCGAGCGATGCCCTTTCAAATTACTCATTTCCCGAAATTTCCCAATACACCAAAGGGCGTGATACGTGTAGCTGGCTTTCTTGTGTGAAGGCTCTCAATCATGTGATGCTTTTTAAACCCTCCAAGATGAGACCTTTCCCCGACATTTCACCTGTCAAACATTGCAAGATGATACCATTTCAGATCACTCATTCACAGAAATTGCCCCTGACACCAAACGACCATGCTTTTTCTCATGTGGAAAAAAGCGAGCGTATGATGCGTGTGCCATTAGAGTTCTGCGGGCGTCGCACCGATTATAGCATTTGAATGTTGTTTTATTGTTTGTTTTTCATCCTTTTAGTCCTCGACTTGAACCTTTTTATCGCATGACCCAGCAGCGAACTAACCTGTGCCTGCCATCAAAGATATTGCGGAGTATTTAAAAAAAATGTGTGTATCCTGCATTTATTTTCCACTGGGGCAAAGATAATTAGTGAAAGATTTGCAAAGTGATTCACTTTCAGATGACATCATTCCATGAAATTTCCCATGAAAACAATCGACTATGCTTTTTCGGTGGAGAAAAGCGAGCGTATGATGTGTGTAGCGTGCTTTTATTTCCCACACGGGCAAAGATCATCAGTGAAACGCTTGCAAAGTGATTCCCTTTCAGATCACATCATTCCATGAAATTGCCCCTGAAAACAATCGACTATGCTTTTTCGGTGGAGAAAAGCGAGCGTGTGACGTGGTAGCGTGTTTTTATTTCCCACAGGGGCAAAGATCATTAGTGAAACGCTTGCAAAGTGATTCTCTTTCAGATGACATCATTCCATGAAATTTCCCATGAAAACAATCGACTATGCTTTTTCGGTGGAGAAAAGCGATCGTATGATGTGTGTAGCGTGCTTTTATTTCCCACACGGGCAAAGATCATCAGTGAAACGCTTGCAAAGTGATTCCCTTTCAGATCACATCATTCCATGAAATTTCCCATGAAAAAAATCGACTATGCTTTTTCGGTGGAGAAAAGCGAGCGTGTGACGTGGTAGCGTGTTTTCATTTCCCACAGGGGCAAAGATCATTTGTGAAACGCTTGCAAAGTGATTCCCTTTTAGATGACATCATTCCATGAAATTTCCCATGAAAACAATCGACTATGCTTTTTCGGTGGAGAAAAGCGAGCGTGTGACGTGGTAGCGTGTTTTCATTTCCCACAGTGGCAAAGATCGTGTGAAACGCTTGCAAAGTGATTCCCTTTCAGATGACAGCATTCCCCATCAATTTCCCCAGAAAACAATCGACTATGCTTTTTCGGTGGAGAAAAGCGAGCGTGTGACGTGGTAGCGTGTTTTCATTTCCCAGAGGGGCAAAGATCATTGGTGAAACGCTTGCAAAGTGATTCCCTTTTAGATGACATCATTCCATGAAATTGCCCCTGGAAAACAATCGACTTTGCTTTTTCGGTGGAGAAAAGCGAGCGTGTGAGTGGTAGCGTGTTTTCATTTCCCACAGGGGCAAAGATCATTAGTGAAACGCTTGCAAAGTGATTCCCTTTTAGATGACATCATTCCACGAAATTTCCCCTGAAAACAATCGACTATGCTTTTTCGGTGGAGAAAAGCGAGCGTGTGATGTGTGTAGCGTGCATTTTAATTTCCCAAGGGGCAAAGATCATGTGAAACGCTTGCAAAGTGATTCCCTTTTCTATGACATCATTCCACGAAATTTCCCCTGAAAACAATCGACTATGCTTTTTCGGTGGAGAAAAGCGAGCGTGTGATGTGTGTAGCGTGTTTTCATTTCCCAGAGGGCAAAGATCATTAGTGAAACGCTTGCAAAGTGATTCCCTTTTAGATGACATCATTCCATGAAATTTCCCATGAAAACAATCGACTATGCTTTTTCGGTGGAGAAAAGCGAGCGTGTGATGTGTGTAGCGTGCTTTTATTTCCCACAGGGGCAAAGATCATCAGTGAAACGCTTGCAAAGTGATTCCCTTTCAGATGACATCATTCCATGAAATTGCCCCTGAAAACAATCGACTATGCTTTTTCGGTGGAGAAAAGCGAGCGTGTGATGTGGTAGCGTGTTTTTATTTCCCACAGGGGCAAAGATCATTAGTGAAACGCTTGCAAAGTGATTCTCTTTCAGATGACATCATTCCATGAAATTTCCCCTGAAAACAATCGACTATGCTTTTTCGGTGGAGAAAAGCGAGCGTGTGATGTGTGTAGCGTGCTTTCATTTCCCACAGGGGCAAAGATCATTAATGAAACACTTGCAAAGCGATTCCCTTTTAGATGACATCATTCCATGAAATTTCCCCTGAAAACAAACGACTATGCTTTTTCGGTGGAGAAAAGCGAGCGTGTGACGTGGTAGCGTGTTTTAATTCCCACAGGGGCAAAGATCATGTGAAACGCTTGCAAAGTGATTCCCTTTTCTATGACATCATTCCACGAAATTTCCCCTGAAAACAATCGACTATGCTTTTTCGGAGGAGAAAAGCGAGCGTGTGACGTGGTAGCGTGTTTTCATTTCCCAGAGGGGCAAAGATCATTAGTGAAACGCTTGCAAAGTGATTCCCTTTTAGATGACATCATTCCATGAAATTTCCCATGAAAACAATCGACTATGCTTTTTCGGTGGAGAAAAGCGAGCGTGTGACGTGGTAGCGTGTTTTCATTTCCCAGAGGGGCAAAGATCATTAGTGAAACGCTTGCAAAGTGATTCCCTTTTAGATGACATCATTCCATGAAATTTCCCATGAAAACAATCGACTATGCTTTTTCGGTGGAGAAAAGCGAGCGTGTGACGTGGTAGCGTGTTTTATTTCCCAAGGGGCAAAGATCATTAGTGAAACGCTTGCAAAGTGATTCCCTTTTAGATGACATCATTCCATGAAATTTCCCATAATAACAATCGACTATGCTTTTTCGGTGGAGAAAAGCGAGCGTGTGACGTGGTAGCGTGTTTTCATTTCCCAGAGGGGCAAAGATCATTGGTGAAACGCTTGCAAAGTGATTCCCTTTTAGATGACATCATTCCATGAAATTGCCCCTGGAAACAATCGACTTTGCTTTTTCGGTGGAGAAAAGCGAGCGTGCGATGTGTGTAGCGTGTTTTTATTTCCCACAGGGGCAAAGATCATTAGTGAAACGCTGGCAAAGTGATTCCCTTTTAGATGACATCATTCCATGAAATTTCCTCCGATTCCCTTTCAGAATACATTTTCAGATGACATCATTTCTGATTCCCTTTCTTCTGTTCTCTGGACATCTGACAACTCGAACTCGTCCGCTTCCAAATTCAGAGAAACAAAATACCCAAGTCTCTTCAATGAGGCGCCCAACTTAGTATTTCCAGCTTCTGAAGCTTGCGCTTCGGCATTTTTCCACCCGACCACCGTAGCCGTTTTGATCACCGGCGCCACCCGAACCGGCTCCGGTGGTGTTGACTGTTGCTCGGGTGGGAAACCCTGTTCGGTTGGCTCCTGTGATACAACAGGCTCCGGTGGTTCCGGTGGATTCGTGGTTCGGGTGGCTCAGGTGATTAAAAGGGCTGCTGAGGTTCGGGTGGCTCCGGTGGTTCGGGTGGATCCGGTGGTTCTGGTGGTAGGGCGGTATTGTAAACTGTTACCCAAACATTGGTACCTTATTCAAAAACACAACAAATTGTTTGCCTTACGAGTTCCAATTTTGTTTTTTTTGCTGCAAAAATTGTCGAATTTTTCAAGTCGAATCGTTCTGCGTGGAAGCAAGTGAATTTTGTTTTTCACATTCAAATTCATTTTATTTGCGTAGTTTCCTCTTATCAAATATGTGCAAGGATGACAAACATTGGACAAACACAAGGATGACAAACATTGTGGGTATGCACAAAATAATGAATGCAAAATATTCCTCGATGATACATTGACATAACACTTAGGTGAACCGGAAACAACAAGTGAGGGACTCTCAAATTTTTGAAAGTACGAATAAGGTTTCCAAACGACTTCGAAATGTGTTGACGTTCGGCGGAAGGACAGTTATGGAAGTTGATTCCACTTGGGTCAACTACGGCCGAGAGAAGAAAATTTCTCTACGTCCTTTTTAAATGTCATTGCCCAGTATTGCCCAGTATCCTTGAAGTGGTAATCTTTTTTCGAGGTCTATGATGAGGTTTTAATAAGTGACATGCAGTTGAGATGGTAATATAAGGAAAGACTAAAGATGAACGTTTTGTTGTGTGGATCAAGCTACATTTTTCTGAATTAATTCCCATTGAAATGTCACAGCACCAATTACTGATTTCATCCAGGACTCGTTGAAGGATGATGCAGTCCCCGTGGGAATCCACACTCCTGCCATCTCATTGATAAATATCTGAAGACTGAGGGATCCAAAAGTAACCTTTCGGCACCTCAGTGTAATCGGTTTTGCTGAGAAAAACAGCCACAATTCTAAAGATACCATGTGATCGGTCGTTTCAGAAATCCCTTATCCATACTTCACCATTTTTAATCAACATCATGCCCATGAAAGCAAGTTGAATTGAATTGAATTTGTGTTGCAACGCAGTTTAGTAACAGGATTGATCAACGACGTCAAACGCTTTTCTAAGTCAATTGCAACGGCACCATTGCGATTTTTGTCCAGTCCCGGAAGCTATTTAAAACCCTCCGGATTTAGATGGCATCGGGGCCCCCAGCACTTATTTTTCCAAGGGGGACATTGGTAGGCAGAAGTTTGGAAAGAAAAATCTTTTTTTTCTTGGATGAAGGGCCCCAATCAGCTTTTGCACAAAACCTCTCTGCCATTAAATGCGGCGGTTTGTAAAACGCAAGGAAATGTTGAATTAACCCGTGTATTGGGTTGGGCTAATAATTCGAGCGAAAACCATCACGCGCTTTTGTTAAAATATGATTTCCATCCAAATAGGACCGAATGTGTTTTGCGATTTAATGAACTCGAGCATTTTTGAGCATGTTTCCGTAAGCCATTTGGCTTTTATTGCGTGGCGATTGTTTCCAGCCTTAAACTTCGGTCTGGAAATATTCGTGTCGAATAAGACTTTTAGAGATTTCGCAAAAACTTCTGGAGGCAAAAAATATGCAGCCTGATGATTCCTATCCTATCACCATTTTCAGTTTTTTTTAACTTTAATCCGAATAATTTGATTTGTGACTGCTGCTCTCCGAAATCATGGGACTCTCTGAATCTCGCTGCTGGGTCAAGCCACTTCTGGAATTGCAAACTTTTACAAAAGTTTCGTATGAAAAGTTTGCCTTTTTCAATAGCTGCTGTTATGGAGGTTTTGGCTAGATCTGATATATCAAAGGCGGTTACGGAAGCATGAAGTCCTTACCTTGCCTATTTTAACGCCCAACCCTTTGAAAAAGCACAATCATTTCCTTGAAAACGGCCAGAATTCCCCGAATGCTTTTCGTCAAAGCATTTCGGTGCGAGTCCTGCTCTGGCAGAAAAAAATCCGTCGCTTGAAGATCGGCGCAGCCAAGACCACACTCATTCTAAATACATTTAGAATGTAGTGTGGACTTGACACAACAAGGATTCTGTAAAGCAAGGATTTTTTCCGGGTGCTGCCTTTTTGTTGGGTATGAAGAGTTCAGAGGCCCTTAAAACCACTGGTTTAAATGCTCCCTAATAAAGTCCACATTGTTCAAATGGATCCAAGCCAGCCACCGGACGTCAGTCGAGGAGAAGGTAGACATTTTCTTTTTTTTTTACTTTAGCTGCTCCACGAGTTTTTCTTGTCGGCTGTTTTTTGTTCTGTTTTTTGGAGGGAAAGCGGCAAAGCCAGAAGTGTCGCTATTGCAATTGTTGATTTATTAATTCTCCTCCTTTTCCACTCCAGTCAAAATATAATTTTTTTTTACTTGGGAAATTCTCCTATTGTCATTTGGGAGAAATCAGGAATTTTATTGCTTTTCCGGAATGACCTTTCCTGATGGAATTGGGGCATTGGGAAATTCGGGGGAATTGGGGCAAAAAAGTGCTTTATGGTGTCGTGAACATTTGGCTGGGAACAATTCAATTCCCATGTTTTATTTTTTTTTTTTTTTTAAAAAAAAAACCCAAACCCCTTGCAAGCCTTGTTCATTATCCTCTGAACAGGGTGATTTTGGTCAGATTGATACAATATTTCTAGATTTTGCTAAAGTATTTGATGCTGTTTCTCATGCGAAGCTTATCTTTAGATGAAAGCACTTTGACATTAATATTTCTTCTTTGCGGGTTTCTGGTTAATTGTCACATCATTTTCGAAGATTTAAGGTTTTGAAATCCGTGTATGAGATACTACCTGACACTTGTGGAGTGCCACAGGGTAGTGTTCGTGGTCCCTTATTTTTTTAACCTGTTTTTTAATGGATCTGCCCTTTTACCGAAAAAATTTGTTCACTCACGATCTGTCACGAGCTTCTCACGAGCGACCTACCAGCAATTCCAGGCTGGTGTCAAGAAAACAGTGTGAAATTTATCGCTGAAAATGAAAAATGCAAAATTGTGGCTCGGCAGTTCTATTCCATTTGATACTTGCTGTTGTTTCAAGGCTTTATCAGTGCGTCTTGGAATGAGTTCTTTTCATGCTTTTCACTTCGATTTTTGTTATCTTTCAATTTGCTAATTTCACATGCGAAATGGGGCCCCGAGCAGGCCAGCAAGATACCAACTTCATCTTACGTCCATTCCGTTAGAGCCATTTTGATTTTTGAGGATGATTGGAACGCTTACTGTTCTGTTTTCATCAGTTAATCCGTCATAAAATTTACGTGCCCAAACGAAAATCCTTAGGTTCACAGCAAAAAGGCTGATTCGAAATGAAATGGGCATTTGATGTCTGAGAAAAACTGCAAAAAGTTTATTTCTCCGAAAAACAATAATTCTCCGAGTGCATTCTGCCGAAAAGGATTAACACAGTAGCATGGCGTTGCATAATTGATATTACGAACAACATTACGGCGGTTAATGGCCGCCAGCGTGACGAGCTCAAATTAAGCCGCACTTACTTCTGTGGGAGCGAATCGTGCTAATTGTCCAAACATCCTCTCGCCGAGGCGCGTTTTATTGCGCGAAATATGCAAATATAGTTATTGCCCCTATCAAGTTGTTTCTCAGGTTGAGCAAGGCTTTTTGCTTCAGCGGCGCGGCGAGATAAGCTGCCATATAAGCCATTCAATTTTCCGCGCTTCCTATTTTTTTCAGCGCTGAGAAATTCCAGGTTTTTTTATGGAGGAAAAGCTCGTTCTTCGTGTCTAGTTATACGAATACAACACTCTGACATACACAGATGTAAGAGCAAATAGAACATTTTTATGCCGCTGTTAACAACACAGAGTCCGTAGAAACTCAACTTGTGGCTTCCCTGATTCTTGGCGCTGATCTAAAGATATAAATGAGAGAAGGCCTGGGTGTGCGAAAAGTGTAAAGCTTTCTCTAATATCATTCAACTGGCTTTTATTTGGGTAGAATTCAACACCATTGATTCTACTTCCACAACAGCTGTTTATTTCTCAGGAACATGTCTTACCTCCATTTATTTCCCTGATGAATGAGTTGGAACTGCGGTGATGGGCATGACAAATTTCGTCCATAGGAGCGTTAAATCTGTCCAAGGAGATGACATCCATAACTTACTTGTACTTGTGTGGACAGATTGTTTAAAAGATTGTTTTTGCAAAATTTAAAAAAAAAATAAAAAATTTCAACAAAGTTCAAAGATTATTTTAGGGAGGGATTTCGCTCGGTACTTTGCAGTTATGATCATTGGCAAGCTCTTGACATTTGAATTTAGCGCTTCTCCAAAGACAAACCAGAACATGTTCATCGACTCCGTGGCAAACAGCATTGCCAACATTGTATATCGACGCCGCACGCTGTGCATTGCAGAGATTACTTTGAGTTTTTGTTGTGAATTGCCATTTTGAAGATGGAGAATGAGGATTTTGCACTTCAGTTATGCAATTTATTGGATGTTGGCCTGTAACATCGCTTGTATGCATGTGACCTTCCAATTTGAAACACCCTGTCAAGCAGAAGAATTACCTGCGATCGTCGACTCTCAAGCGTGTGCATCCTTGTCCGAGCGTTTTTCACAAGTTCCACCGAGTTGAAGTTGTATGGATAGATACCTGCATGTAAGATTGAGATTGAGTAACATATCTTTCAAGTCTAATTAAAAGGCGCATCATCCATACCTAACCTAACCTACCTATAACCAAATACCGCTTCTTTTTACCTTTTTACTTTCCTCCTCTTCTGGAGTTCTGCTACGGCAGATATCTCTATTTTCGTTCATCTCCATGTGGTCGAGCTCTGTGGAGCTCCGAGAGCGGACGGCAGAGCTGGGCAGGGTGACTTATCTTTTCAGGATGTTATTTTACAACTGATTTGTTCTTGCGTTGCCAATTCTCATCTCGTTTCCTGATGCTGATAAGCGACGCAGGCATGGTTGACCAATGACCTCTCACCTGGCTGACCTGTGAATTCATGATCATTCTAATTTGCAGACATGCCTAAATTTTGGGGCTTTCTTACAATCAGCGAATCAAATTAATTGAACTGAGTTTGTCTGCCATATTATTGTTTTGAGCAATTTTTACAACTTTGGGCGTGGACAGTTCTCGAATAGTCTTTCAAGACACAAACGAACTTTTCTTCATTTATTTAAAATCTGACATTGTCCAAATCGCGTCTCACAAAACGCTTCATTCCGAATTTCAGCATTCGTAAAACGTATGGCACTTTTTTCGCCAAGTCTTCACAGTTTAAGGCTGACTTTTCTGAAAAATGCAACTCATTTTAAATTACGTTTGAGAGAGGCATTTAGCAGTGATGCCTACACATTGACCAAAACAACACATTTCGTCCACCCATGCATCAGGTGAGCATGATAAACCACAAACAAGTCGGAAACCGTGCTTTTACCTCTGGCAAACCAATCTTGAGTGGATTTATATTACCGGAGGGTGAGGGGACGGGACGGAGGAAAAGCGGTAAAGCTATTAAAGGTGGGTGGCTTTCCTCAAACTTCTCCATGGACCGTGAGGTGGGTGGGTGACTGAATGATCCCTACCCTTCCCTCCACCAATTTGCCGGGTACCTTTTCCGCCTATCCTGGATTAACAGGGACAACTTAATCTCGTCTTCTGCTCTGGTGAATCCCCGCCTGCTTTTCCAGGGTCGTCGCTGCGGCTCTGCGGCACCGCCGTGAGGTTCTTGTATGAGCTTGATGTTACCTTTCCTTCCCGAGCCGTGCTTGTGGCTTGGGTTTCCTCCATTGCCATCCATGCTGCACTCCCTACAGAGAGCTGAACTTGAGGACGTGATTTCGAGCTTGGTTGTGGATAGCCTCATTGCAAGATGAACCGCGGAAACAAGGGATGTTCATTGGCATTAAACAAGTTCCATTCTCTCAAAATGTTCTAAAGTTTATTTTACTTTTGAAATCATTCTTGATGTGCCTTTGATGTGTTGACAAACACTTTAGAATTGGGACAGCTGCCCTTGACGGAGTTGAAACCAAGATTCTAAGAATACAGACCTATTTCTTGAAGCCAGGTCAAGGTCATGACGCTTCTCAATGGGTTCCATTTCGTTTCATGCTATAACTTCCGGCCCTCTATTCTTCTTATACCTAGTTCAAAATCATGTTATCCGGGAAACGTTCAATTAACGGCCAATTTCCGTTGTATTTTTCAAAAGGAATCACAAGAGGCGGCCCAAGCGAAAGGGTCAAACAACATGTGGAATCATGGACACCTCGAGTTTTGCCGCACATACATGGCATTCTTTTTCAATCTGGCTCAAGATGCTTGAATAATCTGCCATTCGTGACTTGTGGTGGGCCAATCTACTGCGTGGAGTTCCATTTTGCGAAATGTGACGGCGCTGTGATTTCTAAATTTCTCGTTGCATGAAGATTTTGACAGATAGCTATAGAAGAATCGAGTCGTTTAGATCAGCATGACCTGTAGGTGGGCCCCATTTCGTAAAGTTTGGGTTCCTTTCAAGAATCTTGACCAGGAATGAGAATATTCAACAGGCCAGAGATTTGATGATTTGCAACTTGAAGGTTCTTTTTAGAAGTTCTAAGTCTATGCGGAAAACAAATTAAATTTCTCATGTTGCTTCCTTAATTTTCACTTTCAGAGTTTTTTAATGGATCTTCAGTGTCAGTACCTTCAGAGGAATGATATGTAGGTGCTTGAGCCAGTCAATACGAAGAGATGGGTTAGGTACCTATTTCGAGACCGCACAACGAATCCTTTTTTCAACTGTCCAGTTGCCCTTCCTTCATCCATGTGGAATATCTCACCGCATCATCTCGAAGTTACATGGGGTTTTGTTGTTTGTTCCGATGGGGGTTTGTTGTTTGTTATGATGGGAGTTTGTTGTTTGTTCTGATGGGGTTTTGCATATTTCGATGGGGTTTTGTTGTTTGTTCCGATGGGGTTTGTTGTTTGACAAGGATGAGGGTTTTGTTTTTTGTTGTGATGGGGTTTTGATTGTTCCGATGGGGTTTTGTTGCTTGTTCATTGTTGCCATACCCGCATGGATCATTCACTTTCTCAGGGTTCTGTACCTTGGATGATAATATAGATATTATAGATATGTGTATTCTTTGTAACCAGTCGAGCAGTTTCGGAATCCTTTCTTTTTCTGTTCTTTACATCTACCATCCACCTATCTCCTGCTCGGCTGAGTCGGCTCGGCTCCGGCTCGGCTCCTCGATTTAATAAGTGAAACACCTTCCCGTATTTTCGCCTCGCAACGTGGAATAAGCCCCTGCAAACGTGTTGTGGCTTTCTTGGTTGCGGCTCAGGTAAAGTCATATAGGTATGTGATCCTCACTCCTCTGAAATTCCCCTTGCTCACGAATGTCTGTTCACAGAAAGAAATTCGGTTGAACACGGTACAGAAAAGTCCAACAGACAAAACAGATACCTCTGCACACGACTTCCCCTCCATTGCCCATAGCAGCAATAGCAGATCCCTCTGTTGTCGTCTCAAGAAAATGTTTTGTATCTGTTCGTGCTCCGGTGCCCGTATTTTAGTTAGAGCACTCTTCAGCTTGTTCTGGTGCCGCGCCATGTGCACCCATTTGTCTAGGATTGTATCAGCTGCAAGCCTATTCAACATTTAAAAACCTTTGTGAAGTTTACAGTTCATTATTATTATCTGCAAGTGGTTGCCGCAGGGGCAGAAAAAGCATGAAAGCTGTTGAGTTCTGACAACAAAGTCCTTGGGGTGGGAGTGATGATGTTGACAACTGCAAAAGCTATCATCTGCTGCAATGCAGTGTGACATTCGACATTCTTGCCTTCTTCAGATTTGCCGGCAGCACAGTGCGATCAGGGGATACGTCCAGCCACATCGCTTATTAGTGCAGGATTCTTGCCGTTGTCAATGGCTCCGTCAACTTTGTGTGACATTTGTGTCTTGTTCGACAAATGTCATCAAATTTCTTCTGTGTGACGTTCTTATCGGCTTCAAAGCATCCATAAGTTTTGGGCTTGTTCTCCAAAGATGCTAAATGTGACATCACGGCCGATGCTGACCCTGAAGTTTCAATTTAGCCATCGCATGCCCGATCTTAACGAGAAATTAGAAGTTCAAGATCAACGCCCATCGATCGTGGAGAATTCTTCACAGTGAGGTCGCTGCATAAAGGCTGCTTAGGGCTGTTTGGTGGTCTGTCAGTGTCAAACCCATTCCCGCATTCCGTCTGGCACAGAGCACACTCACCGTCAAAGAGCAAAAACGCAACGAAGATCTCCTGCGATATTGCCAACATTCCAATTCTTGGTGGCCAAAACATTTTTTCTCTCTGAAAGATTGTCAAACAGAGACTGTTTTGGTTAGCTCCAGTTGGTCTGATGTTTTCGCGTGTTTTTCTGTGATCATTCAATTTCACTAAAAGTTTCAAAGGGATGGAACACAACGGTTTGTTCCAAGGATGATCTGCGTGAAACATGCATGGATCCATCGACACTGCCGAGCATTTTGAATTTGGCAAGCATTACGGAACTTGATACAATGCGAAGTAATCCCCTTTTTGCGTCCAGGAAAATAGCTTTGGGATGAGACAAGAGATGGTTAGTGAATTATTTTTGCAGTGATAACAACTTTTTCCTCTTCCTTTTTGTCCTCGAGAAAATCTCCCTGCTCCCTGTTCTGTTGATTTTACTACACTATTTCCCTGCATCCAAATTATCTCGACTTTTTGCTTTTGTTTTCGTCTCCATCCCAATAATGGCATTTCGGACAAAGTTGCATTTCGGTCAAAAGGACAGTCTGACGAACAATTGTAAATGGACAGCTTTTCCTAGAGAGTTTTATGTGCTTTCCTTTTTTGTTCAGTACTCTGTATTACCTGGTGGCAGCACTCAGAAGCTCCGGGGCAAAAGATCTGATGCAAAGGGGTCCTTGAAGCACATTTGTCAGGCCATGATGAGCTTACCACTCTTTTCTGCATTTTGCTTATCTGATCTGTTATTTTCAGACCTAACTCAAAGAAACATGCCTGAAAAAGGTAATGTTTTTCCGTGGAAGCTTGGACGTGTGAGCAGTGTTCTCGTGGAAGTAAAAGGCGGAGAGGGGGGAGTTTTTCAGCTGCAGGTATTCGAAAGCCTGACCCCTGATAAAATAAGTAGTTGAAAAGAGAAAAAAATATTCTCAACTCAAAGGTTTGAAATACAACGCAAAACAATAACATGATGTACCAATTATCGGGGACTTTTGTTGTTCTCGTGACAAATGTGGTCACATAAAAGATTGTGCAATCAAGCCAACAATGTAGATCCCATGTGACGGTACATGGGATCTACCCTCCCAAAATACCAGGTGCATTCCAAAAGTACATACAGTTTGTCTCCTGCATGAAAAGGGTAAATGCGTTTTGATTGTTTTTCAGCTCAAATTGCCCTCTTCTTTCCTCTCGGTCTGTGCAAAAATGGTTCATGGGTTGTGTGTGGTTTTCTTGCAGTTACTGTTTCCGTTTTTGATGTTTGGAGCACTGGAAAACATCTTTTTTCGTTTGAAAAACGATTTCATTGCTGACGGAAAAGCGCCGCCCATATCACTTCAGCTAAATTTTTTCTTTTTTTT
>JASGXE010007982.1:0-19230 GCA_030068105.1 Sinentomon sp. SZTP_YWyxl
CAATGGCCTGTCCAATGAATCGGTTATAAAGAAAGGCGCTATACTGTCGGATTTCTTCTTTGATGGAGGAAAATGATAAAAGAATATTTTGGTTGGGAGATTTTTTCAGGAGCGAGCAAAGTCTGCGCTTTTGCTGGTAGAGACGTTCTAATTTTCTGTCAACCCATGGGTATTGGGAAGATTTTTTATGTGTTTTATAGGAATCTGCGAATGTATATGCGTCAGTAGGGAGTGAATAAATTTCCAGATGTCATTAGGAGTACCCTCAAGGGCCAGATCCAAAAAGAGATCGTAGCTTTGACGGAGATATTGACTAAGTTCAGGCCAGTCTGTTTTTGCAAAATCGTATGATTTAAAGGTTACAAACTTTTCTGCCACCTGCGGAACACCCGTTTTAAACACAAGCATGTCATGATCTCCTATGCCAGCCAGAACTTCATAAGTAAGATTAATATTGAGATCAAAATTTACAAAACAAAGATCTAAAAAGCTATGTCGAGTATTGGGCCTGCGGAAGGTGGGATGACGGACAATTTGGGTGAACCCAAGGTTTGCCATAGTGTCAATAAGAAGACGTTCTTTACAGGTCAAGCCGGTGATGTTCGGGGGGTGAGGGACCAGTTGATATTTGGGCAGTTGAAATCACCAAGGACGCAAATTTTTGAATGTTGCTGCCCCACTGACAAAATCGAGCAAATGATGTCTTGGAGATAGAAAACACTCTTGTCTGTGAAAAGAGGGGGTAAGTAGATACAAAGGAAAGTCACCTGGAAGTTTTTAGTGAATTTGATTGTACATCCGGTATATTCCATTTCATGGTTGTCTGAAGGGAAAGGTGACCCCGGCAAAGAGGGGAGGGGAAAATGAGCAAGACAATTCCGGACTCCCGCCAGGACACCCCCACCGATTTTGAGCTTGCGATCAGCCCGATATATAGTGTAGTTTCGGCAGGAAGAATTTCAAAATCTTGGATGTGGGATTTGAGCCAACTTTCTGTCACAAAAATCAAATCAGCTGAATGAAGGCCAGCAGAATTTAGGAGTTCAGCTCTTTTGAGAGGTGAAAGAATTGATGACTGGCAATTACAAAGCATGAAAGAAAATGAATCTTAGGAAGATTTCTGGAACCATTCGGGGATTCAGATTGACACTCACTCCGCACTGGCATGATTTCCGCGAGATGAGTGGGACTCACGAGGTGTGTATAAAAGGAGGGTGCGAGCTGATACCTGATAGATGAAGAAAAAGGAGAAAACCCTCCAGCATCAGACTGGCCTATACCTGTGAATTGCAACCTGTGAGTTGTAACCAAGAAGTTGCAACCTGTGAGTACCGAATGAAGGGTAAACCCTTCTTGTGTTGTTTTCTGCTCAGTTGTGTTAACTCCTAACAATAACATAATGTGTAGTTGTTCGGAGGAACAACCATCATTTCCCACCAGATGCGCGCGCCCATCTTTTCGGCGCATCTTTTCTGCTCCAGACTAATCCTTTGCAGTCTCTAATATTTTGGTGTACACCTAGACCTTCTTCATCCATCAGACAAGGCTTACGTTGTTTCTCTCATTTGTCATCTGCGAATCTTGAAATTGACCGATACACTTTCTCAACCACCAGATGAAAAAGGAAAGGGAAAATGGGGACCATGATTCCACTGCAAACCACAAGAAGAGGTTAACGGTCAAGAAGATGAAGAAGTGGGTAATTCCTGCTATAGCTATTTGCATGCAAACACGACACAATAACATATGGGGCCTTCGTTTAAAAACTGGGATTTTCCGCCATAACACCTGAATGTGCCATCCACTGCACCTCATCGTGCAGACAGACAGACGGGAGAACGAATCATTCTGGTTCCAACATACCGAGTGGCGTTTCGTCCGAAAATTGTATAACCTTCCGGTCAAGTAGCAATTTGGCACCGACCATTTTTCCATTTTCAGTGGGTTTCACCCGCAGTTTTGAGTGGCCTCAGCCAAGTAATGTGGCGATCATACGCCACACAGGCTTCCGTTTCCGGCGGAAATAATTGCACGGATTGAAACAACCTTCATATTCGGCGGCACTCATCAAAGGCTTGTTTTGGCTTTTGTGAGATTTTACCGCCGTTGTTTCAAGCGTTTCCGTTCCAGGAAAAATACAAACTGAAGAAGTTTAGGATGCAAAGCAGGACCACCCATGCACGGACTTTGCAGGTTTCCTGGAATTCTTGGGAAACCGTCGCAATTGCGTTGGTTGTTTCCAGTTCCGGCCAAATTTGAATAAATAGTAAGATTTTGAAATACCGAGGTTATTTGCCAGTCAGTTCTCGCTTCGAGTTTGTTTCCACATAACCAAGATCTCACAACCAAGAACACTTGGATTTTTCGTGCCTGATTTTTGCATTCGTGCTCATCAGTGCCGTTGACTTCTATCTTTGGTGAAAACTCCTAATCAAGAAAAAGGAGGTAAGTCAGTGACTTCTCTGGGGTTAAATGAAACAAAAACTTCCCATGTTTCGTTCAGTGCAACATATTGGAGACTCTCCAAAAATTTCTTAAATCAGGAATCAATTAACTGAAAAATTACTGAGAATATTTCAGTGAAATATTTTGCCAAACATTTTCAGTGATTTTTGTATAAAGGTGATCACCTCAATCCCTAAGTCAATTCAGATTAAGTACTTCTGGTTCAGTCTATGCCCATCTCAACAAGTGGTCAGTACCTGATATTGTTTGCCAGCAATTTACTGTTTTGAAACCTTTCAATTGAACATTAATTATGCCTGGCATAAATTTCCCTTTCTGAAAGCCTATTTTTGGACAATTCCATCTCTCTTGGGTTTAACCTCCTTGATCCTAACTTTGAGAATGCACTCTTGAAGTGATCAGTTTGAGCCCAGTGACGTGATGAAAGCTCAACTTATTGTGATCACTTTCCAAACATCAAATCTTTCTGTACTGAGTGGAACAGATAACTTTTGTTGACGAGCATGTCCATTTTGGGCCAAGGACTGCCGTCAGTGGGTCACTACATTGTGTCCCTCAATGCGTCTTTGCAGTTTCTGAAGATTTCTCGAAAGACCTCGCCAAGCCGAGCCAGGAAATTACATCCAGACAGAATGGCCATGCCAAAGGGGGGATTTGACATACCTACTCTCCCCAATGTCGAAAGTTGGACCAAACCTGCTCAGGTGTTCAAGCCTAGCCGAAAGGATGCTGGTGCAGAGCAACAACAACCCGGCTCTGCAAAAGCACAAGTTAAGTAGAAATCAATTTGTTTACCATCTGATAAAGCGTTTCTTCAGAACAATCATGTTGTGTAAGAACTTCGTTTCTCACGAGTCTTCACAGTAGTGATGCAGTGTCCAGTGTCACGGAAAATGTGCAACCATTTTGTCCGAACATAATTTGGCTCTTATCGTTATCAACCAAAAAAATTGTCAAGAATGTGTGATTTGATAGAATCAATGTGTAACTGACAGAAATTGTAAATAAATTGAATGTACAGATTTTAATCAAATCAAATGTTTCATTAATTGATTAAAATTGGAACTTCAAAACTTTCGAATTCTTTTTCAATTTGATCATAAATCCGTTGGAAACCCATGTTTCCATGGTTTCCATGTGTCCATGTTTTCATGATTTCAAGTACCCTCAAAAATGCTGTACAAGTACATGAGATACAGCATGATTTAGCTTAAAATATTCATTTTAAAAAAGACAAAAATGCATTTTTACCAAACAAAAACAGGCTGGACTGCCGCCCTTATTGTAATTCGAATTTACCAGTCACTCTCTTTCATCAGTCAAGAATCAGCTCAAGAAGCATTATGCAAACAAATAGGGAATTGGTATTGGTCACCTGGAAAACACAAGGAATTTCAAATTCAAAATCTTGGGACACTATGAATACCCTGCGTGCGGGTCGCCAAGAGAGGCCTGGCCACGGACTCATCCTCACCAGAACATAATGTTCAAGTGCCTCGACAATGGCGTGAGACGGCGACATTACCTAAACAGGCGCAGTCTCCCCTAAAACATGGAACGTACGTAGCGTAATCGTCATCCAGCAGTTCGCTTGCCCCCAGCTGGGATGTGTGCTTTTAGCTCGCCCTGGTGGGACAATTTGGCCTCTGGAACACAACTATTGCACCCAGAATGATGTACGGGGCTCCGCCCCTTGGAACCTGGTGCCGTTACGCCGCAGATCTCAATTCTAAGCCAAAGAACGCTATTTGCAAAAAACACCCGCGCAGTTTTCAATTTGCAACGATCACTGTTTTTGTTTGAAAATAAATGCTGCAGTAATTATCGGGTCACAAGGAAGAAAGTACATTTCATGGGGAATCTCTAGTCTGCTTATGTGACCAACATTCAGCACTCCATCAAGGAATTCCCAACAATGGGAATGGAAAGAATACCCTTTTACGGCAAAATGCATTGCGCAGTTTTAATTTGTTTTCACCGCGATTGGCACTCAATTTTTGCTCGCAAATAACGACGGAAGTAATTATCGCATCAGAAAGCAGCATGCACCATTTAATAGAAGGATCTCTTTCCAGCAATGTCACCAAAATCCATCAACATCAGTAAAACAACGCATCACTCTCTGTTTTTATGCGACATGAATCATCTGTTGCTTTGCAAAGTGTATTGAGCGCCAATTGATTTCAAGGACAATAAGAAGAAGAACGCCTGCAATTTTATGCATTATGCAATCCACAGCCGCTTTGCCATGTGTGTTGCAGCGCCGATTGATTGCCAGGAGTAAACAAGAGAACGAACGCCTGCAATTTTTATGCGATATGCAATCCCCTGCCGCTTTGCCATGTGTGTTGCAGCGCCGATTGATTGCCAGGAGTAAATAAGGAAGCAAACGCCTGCAAATTTTATGCGATATGCAATCCCCTGCCGCTTTGCCATGTGTGTTGCAGCGCCGATTGATTGCCAGGAGTAAATAAGAAAACAAACGCCTGCAATTTTTATGCGATATGCAATCCCCTGCCGCTTTGCCATGCGTGTTGCAGCGCCGATTGATTGCCAGGAGTAAACAAGAGAACGAACGCCTGCAATTTTTATGCGATATGCAATCCCCTGCCGCTTTGCCATGTGTGTTGCAGCGCCGATTGATTGCCAGGAGTAAATAAGGAAGCAAACGCCTGCAAATTTTATGCGATATGCAATCCCCTGCCGCTTTGCCATGTGTGTTGCAGCGCCGATTGATTGCCAGGAGTAAATAAGAAAACAAACGCCTGCAATTTTTATGCGATATGCAATCCCCTGCCGCTTTGCCATGCGTGTTGCAGCGCCGATTGATTGCCAGGAGCAAGAAAGACAATAAACGCCTGCAATTTTTATGCGATATGTAATCTTTTGTCACAGCGTCGATTGATTGCAAGGGGCGAGAAAGACAACGAACGCCTGTAATTAATTTGAAAGCATAATAGGAGGCTCACAAAAATAATAAGTTTTCATCAGCGAGAATATAATTAGAGGCAACTAGTGGCTTAGTGGTTGCGGCTTTCGCCTGCCAACTCGCGGGTACCGGGTTCAAATCCCGGAGGCAAACTTTTTCGAAATTGATAGTGCATTGAAATTGGTTAGCCATGCTGTAAAAATATTTAACGACAGTTTTAAAAGTGTGGATTTTGGCAGGTTGCATATAAATTTTGTGTGCTTGCCACTGCTGTTGTCACAACAATAATCTCAATCTCTCAAATCAAAATGTGAAAACTCTTCAATGATGAAAAAAGAAGTAGAAGAAAATGAAAAAGAAGAAAAAGAATTTTTATTCCTGGGTATCCTGGGTACCAACATTTTGAGCGTGTTTTTGAAGCCCCTAAAATGTGCCTTTACTTCACCAAGGATTTTTAACCAAAATTAGCGAAGGTGAATTAGGCACAGCAATTCATGCAGTCTCGGAAAAAATTATGCAATCTCGGAAACTGAAGGAAGTGACACTGCAATTTATCTTATGATCTTAGACAGATATTGCCTTAGATACACTCTTGAACGAGAAATACAAAAGATGGCTACTGACAAACTGAAGATGCGGTAGCATTTCCTATCCAAAATGGGGTCACTCGTGATATTTGGTTTACTTGTTGGCCGCGAACCGGTTAAACCATTTTTTATTGTGTGCATAATTAGTGGACACAATGTTGACGAGAAATTGTTCGACCATCTTTGGGCATTTGGTGTCTCTGGGGCTTTATCATTACGAGCAAGGCCCGGTAAATTACAAGTATGCGTCTGCCACGCTGACAAATTCGCTGAGATTCCCACGGGTATTTATTGTCCAGAGGCGATTTATGATTTTTCAGGCCAGAGTCATAGGACACAGATTGAGAAAACATGGGATGTTGGGAAGAGCCTCACAGGGGGATGGGGGTTCAAAGTGCAGAAGCCCGGGCTGGAGGATCTGCGGAGACGGAGTCCCCAGATGTTTTTACGTTTTGCCATTTCATCTTGATTTTTGGTCAAGGCAGTTTCAGCATTTGCCTGATTTTTAATGAAATTTCCCGGAGAATTCCTTTCTAAAGCCCAAAAAATCCCCGAGGGATCCATGTTTTCAAGAGAATTACGAGGACACAGGGTGTCCCATAAGTAGTGTGCCAAACCTCTTGGGCGGCTTCTTGGCAATTCTAAAAGAAGGCTTTTTTTCCTTCGATATCTTCTGCGGGTACTCCCAGAAAAAAATAATGAATCCTACATTGTAAAATTCGACAACATTTTGAAGACACCAAAAGTTTATTGTCATCATTGTGAACAACGAAAATGATGAAAAGCACGAAGTGACAGCATGTGTCGGACTGTTTCTTCGTGCTTTTTTAATTTTCGTTACGTTGCAATCAATTGATCTGCTGTAAAGTTTTGGTGTCTTCAAAATGTTGCCGAATTTCACAATGTAGGGTCACATGTTTTATCGGGGAGCACTCCAGAAGTCATCGGAGGACAAAAAGACATTCGACATTTTTGGCTTGGAATTACTTCAGGTAGCCGCCCACAAGGTTTGGCACACCACTTACGGGATACCCTGCCGTTTGTAGGATCCAGGCTCTCCAAAAGGGAGTTTAGCTAAATTAGGACTTCATTTATCCAAAAAACGACGCGTGAGGAGAGAAAAAATCTTTTTTCTGGTTTTGCGTTTTGGCGTCTCCTTTGCGGTTTGGAGTTCGTAGCCGTCTATTTCAACCTGCTGCGACAGATGCGAGCCCTGATTCGCCATCCAGCAGTTCGACATGCACTGACAGAATTTCAAAAATTACTGCGCATGTAACTGCAGATAACCATTGTGATTTTCAGATTATTTCTTAAATTTGCTACCGCTTAAATTTGTCTCCTTGTTCCTTCGCACTTTAATTTCTACTACCCGCATTAAAGTTCAATTTAAAAAAGTTAAAAGTTGCAATTCAGAGGCAACAGTAAAATGGGAAAAACTCATGTATGAGAATATCAATTTCGTCGCAACAAAAATCAAAATATCGCCTGAGCGTATACTGGGCCGGGCAGCGTATTTGATTAATCTATACGAATCGGGCACTTTTCCATCTAACCGCATGAAAAAGTCCCGAGCCACAAAAAAGGCAAGAAAACACTCCGACCATAGAAAATGGGTAAGGTAAGGTTGGGATAGGTTAGTTAGGCTAGGTTAGGGCATGTTAGGTTGGTTAGGTTAGGTTGGGTTAGCTTTATTTTGCTTTTTTGTCCAAGCGCCAAATCGGGACATTGCCGGATTCGTATAGATTAATAAAATACGCGGCCGGGCAGGGGCCCCAATGGGGGGTTCGGGGACGCGTCTCGCGCCCACTTTGTCTCAGGGGGAGGATTTACACTAGATACAAGCGACATATCCCGGGGGGAAAATTCGAACGACATATTTTCGTGCCGTTCGACGTAATTTGTGGCAAGGAAAAAGCAAATTTATTGTTCATTGTCTGCTGTGACCAGACCCCCCGCCAGGGGCTCTGCCCCTTGGAACCCCGCTGGGGCTCCGCCCACTTTATGTGCTCTTTTTACGGAAATCCAGCTTGGAAAATCTGGGGGGAGCGGCGTCCACATGCCTGGGGGGAATGGGGCCCCTGGGGCCAAGCCTATGTGTGAAGAGGACATTGGATTTTTGGAAATAATCACCACGACCATTGACCTTTGCACGTCTCTATAATTCTATAAGACGAGAAAACAAAACGCTCCAACAACCGCAAAGGTCAAATCCAGCAAATTGCGCAGAAAATTACTGATTGGTTTTACCAAGAACTCCTGATCGGGCAGGGGTCTCAATCAAGTTTGGATATCCGAGCCCCATACTGTGGGGTGGTCTGAGGTTCCTGTTATAGAGGGGAAGACCTGCCAAATGCAGGCCATTCTTTTGAAGCTCGGAAGTTTAAAACACTTTGAATGTGGGTTTCTCAACACCTTCGCGAAATCTATTCGCGGCTTGATGCCAAAAAGTTTACGTTTATATTTGGAAGCAACATGATGAAAATACGCTTCAGTCGCAGGGGTGGTGTGGTGGAGACGTGGGCAAAGAAAAAGGCCTCCAGCAGTCCGCCCTCTGCAGAAATAAAACAGGGTGGTCCCTTTTGTGAGCACTCCATTTTGGTGCTTGGCCATTTTGGCGAATCAAATTGCAGCTTGAGAAGCTAAGACGACTCTGGATTTGCGTGTTACGAAAAGACAGGGGCCCATACGTGCCGTTTTTCTCAGAAAAGCAATTTTTCAATCCGTGGTAAATTCGTGTTTTTTGTAGCTTAGCATCATCGAGAATCCTCATCTATTTCATCAATGACCGATGCACACGTGATTCCTATTTTATGTGGCTTGAATAAATAGGTAAAGGTATACCTTTTGTCTCAGGTAAAGGAAAAGGTATCCTTCCTATTTACCAAGGTAAGGGTACAGGTACCTTTACTTATTTATTAAGGTCTATAATACTGAGGCCTATAATGATTAAACGTTTGATTGAGGAAGGCATGAGCAAAGGTAAAGGGAAGGGAGAGGTGAGGTAAAGGTATGGAAATGAAAAAGAAATGATAGAGCTGTGTGAGTAAAGGTAAAGATTATGGCATATAGGTAAAGTAAAGGAAAAGGTATAGGTAATGAGGATAGGTAAGTGCATTGAGCTAATTACGTTTACATCGGAATTGCATGTTTGCATTTTACACCAGTCGGCCAGCACGCGGGTTCGATCGGTTCACTTTTTCATTCTGGTTCGGAGCAGTTGATTTTGCCTGCCTGATGGTGCAAGATACTCATCAGACGCGGCAAATAGTAAAAGCGATACATTACGCTTTGTCGAACCGTCTTCATCATTGCATTCCCCACGCGAGAAAATGATCACGTGTGTGCTGGGCTTAACTCTGCGGGGTAAAGTTTACCTTCCAGAGAAATATCGGCTTTCGAGTTCGCTTCTCAGTTCTCTCCTGGGTATAAAATAAGAATGGATCAATGATTTCTCTAATATCTCCAAACATGAACATTTTTCACGGCGGGTTTCGGGTTTTCGACTTTGATTATTTGCTTTGGAAAGCAAATGGGAAAGTTTTTTCTACTTTCCAATTCTGGAAAGTACGAGTAGATATAGAAAAAAGAAAATAGAAACGGAATATAGGATGGAAAATGGAAATTGGGAGTCGGCGTCGCATATTTGGAAAGATAAACAAGGCTTTTTAATTCCGTTTGGTTCCCACAATAAGGCATTTTTATTATAAAAACTATATTTTTCAAATCAAAGTAATGTATCGGCCTATACGTATACTTCAATAATGTAAACAACTTGCCTGCAGAAAGGCGGTGATGCGATATAATTATTTTCGGAAAGCCGAAACGTTCCGACTCAACCCGCAAAAGCACTGCAACCACACCATTTGCTACACGTGCCAAATATTTGAGGTCCCATTCTGCTAATTCGAATGCGAATGAGGCAATTGGCTATTTTACCTATATCATGTCAACCTCGCGCAAAAGCACTGCAACCACACCATTTGCTACACGTGCCAAATATTTGAGGTCCCATTCTGCTGATTCGAATGCGAATGAGGCCATTGGCGTATTTTATCTATATATCATGTCAACCTCGCGCAAAAGCACTGCAACCACACCATTTGCTACACGTGCCAAATATTTGAGGTCCCATTCTGCTGATTCGAATGCGAATGAGGCCATTGGCGTATTTTATCTATATATCATGTCAACCTCGCGCAAAAGCACTGCAACCACACCATTTGCTACACGTGCCAAATATTTGAGGTCCCATTCTGCTGATTCGAATGCGAATGAGGCCATTGGCGTATTTTACCTATATATCATGTCAACCTCGCGCAAAAGCACTGCAACCACACCATTTGCTACAAGCGCCAAATATTTGAGGTCCCATTCTGCTAATTCGAATGCGAATGAGGCCATTGGCGTATTTTACCTATATATCATGTCAACCTCGCGCAAAAGCACTGCAACCACACCATTTGCTACACGTGCCAAATATTTGAGGTCCCATTCTGCTAATTCGAATGCGAATGAGGCAATTGGCTATTTTACCTATATACGAATAATGTCAACCTCGCACAAACAGATAATCTTGTCGGTGAAGTTCATTCAATGAAATTTTGGTTAGAAGATTCGAAGACCGCAGGGAATATTTTTCATACGCCTATAACGATCACAGCCATTTTGGCCTGAAAACAAAACTATATTTCCTATAGAGAGGAGAGGACTCCGGTGGAAGCATAACCATGATATGGGCATAACTAAAATGCCCTCGTGAAATTCGATGGAAATTTTCTCGTATAATACGTAAGGACTAACCGCCCCGTTTTTATCCTACGTCTTGACACATCATGAATCGTCTTTCTTGGACGTTTTCGTCAACTTCTCTGTGTCGACATCCTCAGCAGAGAAGAATTATTGAAAATAACTGTTGGGTTTTCATCTGATCCTGCGTCCGTATATCTGTGTAAAATCACCATGGGGGTCGTCAACATCAGAATTATTTGAAGCACCGCAGTTGTATCGAAGAAAATAATTAAAATCACTGCCAGGCTTGCAAAAACACACCGCTCTCTTCTGGCGTTTGAACTTCGAACAAATATGTCGACACAGAAGCTGACAAATGCGTTCCAGAAAGAAGATTCGTGGCGTGTCAAGACTCCAGATCATCGAATAAAAACTGCACAGTCCTTCTAACATCGTCGATAATAACCTGGAGCCAAAGTCCTAATCAGATCCACCATGATTTTCGTGTGTTTGTGCCCAAAATAGTTGTGTTTACCAACTGACCGTGAACGGCAACAGAAAGGCAACAGCCTCCTCAGATGGAGCTCGGTGTGCGGCCTCTTCCGAAAAGCATTGCCGACACTTACCTTTCCGTTGACGTGCACATAACTTTTTTTGTTTATTATTATTTAAACAATAGGTACTGTCCACAAAGGCAATGGTGACAGAACGACGAACAAAATCTGAGTCAATAGTTAAAATTAAAAATTGTCAAAACATTTTAAAAAACAAGGGCAAAAACAGATTGGTCATGATCAGTCACAATAGTTGTTGCAAGGTGCGACGCCTAGGGATGGCCCTCAAAATTATGGGGGATGAAGAGGGAAGAGAATTCCAATCTCGAATGGTGCGGGGGAAGAAGGAATTAAAAAATCGATTGGTACTGCAAACCGGACCAGTGAGTGCAAGGCCATTATCTGTTCTACGCTGATTAAGTTTAATGGAATAGTTCGTTGGTAGAGCGAAATTGTAGGAATGTGTAACAATATCACTCAACAATTTAATTCTGCGCTCTCGGCGTCGTTGTGACAAGGGGTTTAAATCAAGTTCTTTCAATAAACCGGAAACACTTACGCCGCGTTCGTAAGATCCTGTTTTCATACGAGCAGCCCTCCTTTGGATCATTTCCACCCTAGATGCGTCCGCACGAGTAACAGGATCCCACACCGTACAAGCATATTCCAGGATAGGTAGGACAGAAGCTAGGTATGCCTTAAGCTTGGCTCGACGGGAAGAGTAACGAATATTTCTTGATATGAAACAAAGAGCTTTACTGGCTTTATCACAAGTGAAATTGATGTGATCCTTCCATGACAGATCGCTTGAAATCAAGACACCCAAGTACTTAAAAAGGGAGAAATTTTCAAGTTGGTTGCCATCTATGCAATATGTTGCGTCACACAATGCATTCTTGCGGCGACGGGAGAAGGTCATGGATTTCGTTTTAGCTGGGTTGACCTGCATACCCCAGGCATCGCACCATGCGGAAACCCGGTTGAGGTCAGACTGAAGCAACTCCGAGTCTGCAGGGGATGTGATTGCCCTGAAAAGAACAACGTCATCTGCAAATAGGCGGATGCCAGAGGTTATGCCGAAAGAAATGTCATTTATATAAATTAGAAAGAGGAGTGGTCCTAACACGCTACCCTGGGGGACACCGGAGGTGACGAACGACTCAGTAGACGTGGCTGATTGAACTTGCACCATTTGGGTCCTGGATTCTAAAAAACTTGATAAAAGGCGGAGGATAAAGGGAGGGAAATCTAGGCCCTGCAGCTTGGACAGGAGTTTATCATGTGGGACAAGATAAAATGCCTTTGTGATATCAAGGAAGATGGCGTGAGTGACAAGGCCAATATCCATGTTTCTACCAAGTTCATCTACTAATAAAAGGAATTGAGAATCACATGACACATTTGGCCTAAACCCAAACTGATTTGGATGAAGAATTTCATTGTCAGATAAGAAATTCCTAATGGTGGTGGCCAAAACTTGTTCAAAGATTTTAGAGCAAATACAAGTGAGGGAAATGGGTCGATAATTTTCGGGTCTATTAGATGGCAAACCTTTTTTCTTGATGGGGACCACCATTGCCTTCTTCTAGTCGCGAGGCAGCTCACCAATTTGTATTATTTGGGAGAAGAAGGCGGTAAAAATTGTACTCAGTGTACCTACTGTACCTACTCGTCGCACGCGCGATACCTTTTCTGTCCCACTAGATATTGTTCCGATTCTAAAGACGTGACTTGGCTGAGACCCGATTTGAGTCATTGAGCCGATTTTTTAAACGAAGCCCATCTTTTAGGCCGCGGATTCTTTCTTTTTTAAATGCAAAAAAGAATCCGCGGCCTTAAAAGATGGGCTTCGTTTAAAAAATCGGCCCATTGTGTGTTTTGTTGATTGTCGGGAAGGCATCGCACTGTCTGCCATGCAATGGGCCGATTTTTTATACGAAGCCCATCTTTTAGGCCGCAGATTGTTTCTATTTTAAATGCAATTTTGTATTCAAAAGAAAAAGAATCCGCGGCCTAAAAGATGGGCTTCGTTTAAAAAATCGGCCCGATGTGCCATCTCAGCAATCAATAAACCTGCAATGACTCAAGTCAAGGCTCAGCCAAGTCACGTCTTAAGAATTGGACCCGGAACCATGCTGTTTTTGGTAAAGCCAATGGTCGAAAATGTGATCAGTCCAAATTGGCGTTTCCACACCGAGGCATAGAAAAACACATTGAGAAAGACGCCTTGCATATTAGGAAACGGCGGATGCAACATTTATAGAGAAAGGGCGAAGACGCACAACGAGTTTTCTGCAACATCTAAAGGATTCTACCCTCTTGCCAAAACATCACAGCGGTGTAAAGTCCTGGTCGGTTTTCGTGTGAACATCGGCGAATGAAAAAGGTCAAAGACCACCTTTGCAAGAAAAAGTCCGTGCACTGATTACTGTGACTGATTGACTTGGCATCGCGGTGGATAGTGGGGTGGAGTGGAATCGACTGTCAGCTGGTAACAAATGATGGTAGACTTATCTATCGAGTTTCTCCAGGCCTGATGTCTTTTCCTTCCTCCGGAAACAAGCCACCTGAGTTTAATCACGAGGGACCAAATGCCGGATATATGAAAATTTCCCTATCTTTTTTTCCTTTATCTACCTCATTCTGCGTTGAACCTTTGCAAGATGCGTGAGCCACAGGGTGCCAGGAAAATGCGTCCTGAACTTCACTCATTTCAATGCGCGTGCTTTCTTAAAGAGAATAAGGCAAGTTCGTCCCACCGGTCAGAGGGAGTGGCAGCATTTCGCAACTGGTGGAACTGATTTACGCAGCTCTTAAAAGATCGCATATGGTCCAGCATTTGTTTAAAATTACACAGCTCATTGCACTTGAACATATAAGCTGAGAATGCTCACAAGTATGCTTACAGGGTAACCAGAATTCCAGCAAAAATGAAAATCCGATGGCTAACTGGGGATTCGTCACAGGAATCAAAGTTTCGCTGAACGTTTGAATGGAAAAGTGAGAAGAATTTTCAATATCTTCAAATGGAATGAGGCGAAATTCTATGCTGAATCAAAACGTTTGTGACCACCTGTACTTCAATTTTATGCCCTATTTTTTTCTATCTCCAGCTTTGACAATTTTCAGCCGACGGAGACAAATTGTATTTCGAGGAACGACAAATAGAAAAACGAAGAAAAAGGAAGAGACAAGAATAGCTTTCAGAATGATACAGAAAATGATCGATCCGTGATCGAAATCAAATTTTCGAAAAATTTGGATATCTCTTTCCAAATAAAATGCATTGATTCGGTTTCTAGAAAAATAGGTGCAGAAAGGAGAATGGTGCTGCCGCTGCAAGAATCCCTTTCTCCAATCGAAGGCATGGACAAGGCATCAATAAATGGTGGCCATGCTTAAGCTGTGTTGCTGGTATCTATAAAATGGGAACGCGTTTTCCTAATTACGAAATTCTACACGCATATTTAAGGACGAAAGAGCCCTTGCAACAGCAAATCCCCGTCCGCCCTGCGGCGAGGAAGAATTTCTGGGGTAAATCAAGTTCCATAGGGACGTAATGATGGATGTGGGAAATGAAGGGACGGTGGGAAATACGAAATGTGAAATGTTACAAGGTCCCGTGAAATGTTACGAGGTCCCGTGACATGTGACGAGGTCTCTTGAAATGTGACGAGGTCTCTTGAAATGTGACGAGGTCTCGTGAAATGTGACGAGGTCCCGTGACATGTGACCAGGTCTCGTTAAATGTGACGAGGTCCCGTAACATGTGACGAGTCTCTTGAAATGTGACGAGGTCTCGTGAAATGTGACGAGGTCTCGTGACATGTGACGAGGTCTCGTTAAATGTGACGAGGTCTCGTAACATGTGACGAGTCTCTTGAAATATGACGAGGTCCCGTGAAATGTGACGAGGTCCCGTGAAATATGACGAGGTCCTGCGAAATGTGACGAGGTCCCGTGAAATGTGACGAGGTACCCTGAAATGTGACGAGGTACCGTGAAATGTGACGAGTTCCCGTGAAATGTGACGAGGTCCCGTGAAATGTGACGAGGTCCCGTGAAATGTGACGGGGTCCCGTGAAATGTGACGAGGTCCCGTGAAATGTGACGAGGTCCCGTGAAATGTGACGAGGTCCCGTGAAATGTGACGAGGTCCCGTGAAATGTGACGAGGTCCCGTGAAATGTGACGAGGTCCCGTGAAATGTGACGAGACCCCGTGAAATGTGACGAGGTCCCGTGAAATGTGACGAGGTCCCGTGAAATGTAACTGACTAGGCAGCAGAAAACCAATTCACGTTCGTTGTGATTGTCTGCTATTGGGGAGCATTTGGTGGAGCTCTGGAACTCTCATTTCCCCTGACCACAGTACTGCAGGCTCGCATGTTGATTCAATTGACTCAGACGGACAGCGGAAATGTCTTTTTATGAATGAAGTGTGGGAGGAAGAAACCTAAATCAATTACCGGCAAATTCCGCAGAATTCGATTTTCTCCCACACTTTGCAAAGGACAAGTGCGAAAATAGAACGAAGACGGAGAGTTTTTATGGTTCGATACCTCGCAGCCAATCAGAAGCCACATGTCAGCTTGGCACGATTCTTAAAGCCGCAACTTGGCCGAGACCCGACTCGAATCATCGCTGTTTTGTTGATCACTGAGATGGCACAAATGACACCCAGTGCAATGCTTTCCCAACAATAAACAAAGCAGCAATGACTCGAATCGAGTCTCAGCCAAGTCGCGGCTTAAGAATCGGGTCAATGATCAACCGATGACTTCATCGATAAGTCACAGGATCTTGCGTTATCAGGGTCAAATGACGCCATCCCTATCAACGGTATGGATGAGGTCAATATTCAGTTTTCGAACTCTCTCCCTTACATAACCAGACAAAATGTAACCAAAAGTAAACCGAAGCTGACTTTGTAACGCCTGACCGTACCTATTCTTAACTTGTCCACCCTCATATGACCTAATTCCATGTGCTGGAGAGCATCGATCCTGAAGGACGAGGACGGAGAACTGCAGGAGGGATTTCACCTGTTCCGCAGCGAAGGGCTCAACTTCTTCCGGTCGACGATTTCTTGTGTGCTGATCTTCATCGAGCATGCTGGGCTTCATACGCTTATTGCTTTGTCAATGCGCTTATAGGTAGTGGTTCAAGTTGTCGGCGGCGACATGGGTGCAGGTGAGCCCGAATTTCATCCTGGAATTTAGTTCATGCGATTCTCTGTGAGATGGCACTCGTGACGTTTATTCGCCTTGGACAAATTAAAGGGAGCTAAGTGAAAACAGAAAAATGAAAAATATTGTTGAACAACAATGGGTTTTAAATGGAAAATCGCAGGAGTAGAAATTAAAGTTTCCTGCACTTAGCTCCCTTCATTTCGCCTTGGACAAATTAAAGGGAGCCAAGTGAAAACAGAGAAATGAAAAATATTGTTGAACAACAATGGGTTTTAAATGGAAAATCGCAGGAGTAGAAATTAAAGTTTCTTGCACTTAGCTCCCTTGAATTTGTGGGCCAGCCCGAAACAACGCGAGTGTGCTGTAACGCTGTCCACCGGCAACGGTAACTTAAATTTCCCTTCAACCATGTGACGGATTTTGATGTAACTTCTTGTGATGGAAACGTGAGCCGATTCTTTGGACAAAGGAAGTGTTCCAGTGTCAAATGTGTTACAACTTTGTGAAGGGAAGTGGAGCACTATTATGTGTGTTCCGGGAACAAGGCGGGTATCACACAGGTTAAATTTGCAGGAGTGCCTGGAACACCTTTCTGGCGGGGTTTTTTTCCTTATTGCCTGGCAAAACACGCCGTCCACAAGGCCAACGGCGCTCATGCTGTTTTTGGACATATGACCAATGGGCAACTAAGTGCTCAAAACAAATTCGGCTGATATTTACCTAACTCTTTGACTTTTTCCACGAAAACGAAAACCATATGCATATTCATGTGTTTGTTGTAATTATTTTTTCCCTTGCTTTGTATTTTTGTAATCCTTGATGCAATGTGTGTATCATATTCAATAGGAGGGCAACTCCGACGAATAAAGAATTCATTCATTCATTCATTCATTCAGATTCCTCACGTGCATAAAAATCTCAAACTTTTCGCGAGACCAGGAATGAAAGTGTTAAGATGCGATAAAATTTAGGGTCCCTCACCCACATTTTCAATAATTGTGCGAATTTGTCTGTTGTAACATGGTTGCGACCTGTGGAGAGTTCTAGAGGATGCTTTCAGCTATCCAAAAACACACAAAATGCATGGAATTTGGACGTCAGTTACCAGAATGAAAGAGGGAGAATGCGACGCCGGCACATTTGATCCTTCGAAATTCTAAACGCGCCGTTGTGATACAAGTCGCAGATGCATGCAGACAAGACCGAATTTCTGCCAATTGGTTCCTGTCATTCTCCGCGAGATGGCAGTCTTGGCATTTGTTGGGCCATCATGAAACTTTGAGACTGAACGCATGCTGAGTGATGGAGTTGAATCACTACCTGCTTGGCTTTGTTTTGCGCCAGGCGAAAAGTAGACTGACGCAGAGGTCGACTTTCGGAATATGCTTTGGGATCCCCCGTTCATCTTGGACCCAGATCACATTCAGTTTGTAACACTAACGCATCGTTCATTCATCATCGGAACCTTATCTAGCTGTGTCCAGATGATACCGCGGTTTCATTTAATTCCCTGCAGGCATGTAACAAACAAGCAGATAGTTTTCCGGCTTTTTTTCTCTTTCCCACAACATCGTCTGGACTAAAACACTGATTAAAAGCAACTTTTCGAAAATCAAAAATACGCAGAAGTAAATTATATTGAGGTTATAATAGAGGTATATAATAGAGGTAAGAGGTAAACAATGAAAACCAAGAAAATAAATGATGCTTCTCAAAAGCCAAAATATTGCCAGTGCATCAGCAAAAAAAACCGATTCCAGCCTAATGAAGTGCGGTGTTTTCACCATCCGGTGAAGTATTCCTGATCAGGGTTCATTAGGCTTCTGTACAGAACCTTTCAAAAGTCTCTAGATTATGCCTGCTCTTTGCTGGAGTCTCCAGAGACAATCTCTGCCAACAGAATTTACACTTCATTGCAATTGAAGATACAGACATTTCTCCATTCAAATTCATGGAAGTGAGAAAACTTTGATTTCTGTGTCGTATGTGTATACCTACCTACAGTTCGCCAACTGCCTTTCATTGTTGCTGAAATTCCTGTTTCCCTACAAGTATGCTTGACAGCATACTCGGATTGCTTCTTCGAGTGGAATTAACTTAGAAAAAAAGACAACTTTGATTTCTGTGTTGCATTCGCTTGTTCGTGTCTGGTCTTTATGACCGCTTTCGGATTTTCTGGCCCAGCACAATTGCTTATGGGTTTTTAGGATATCATTATCCTGATTTGAAAAACGTGATGCCCCATGTCATTTCCGGAGTTACGCACCAAAGCCACTAACCCTAACCTAACCCTAAGCTTGAAAAAGGTCAATTCCATGTTCAGATGCACCTTTCTCGCAACGATGGAAACGGAACACTGTTGTGCACAGAAATTTAATCTTCCAACAGATTTCTATACATAAACTTTTTATGTTTTGAACTTTGTTAGAAAATTTGATTTCTGTGCACAACAGTATTCCTTTTCCATTGTTGCGAGAAAGGTGCATCTGAACATGGAATTCACCTTTTTCAAGCTTAGGGTTAGGTTAGGGTATGTGTCTTTGGTGCATACGGCCGTTAAAACCCTGTACATCCACCGAAGGGATCCATTTCAGGCTGCGAAAAAGAAGACAACCCCTTTACCTTTCGATGTCAAAGTTGAAAAACTATCCTTAGGTTTTCGCTCAGATATCACCGATAAATAAATCATCGTCAGAGCTTCGCGCCTTTTCTTTTCTTTTTTTTTTTTTTCTTTTCTTTTCGCGGTTTCGTTCAGGGATATAACAACAACTCCCCT
>JASGXE010007983.1:0-17791 GCA_030068105.1 Sinentomon sp. SZTP_YWyxl
TGATACCTTTCGGGTCCCCGCCATTTTTTGTTCAGCACGGTGATGGAGATGATGAGCATTATTTGACACCAGGCAATATTTATTTATTTATTTATTTATCAAAAATCTCAACAATCAAGTTGAACATCATAAAAAATAAAACAAACAGCAATTAAACACAATAAAAACATGAGCATAAAACAAAGAATATCGCATAGGCCTAACTGGGTTAAAAGGAATGGGTGAGATGAGGCCGGACAGCATTGCATAAACCATTTTTCAACTTATATTGAGACATATCCCATGGTCACTGGAAAATCGGCAATGAATGAAGAAAGGGAGAGGAAGGCAAAAGTGAATTCCACTCCCTGACAGTGCGAAAGAAAAAGCTGTTGAAATGCTTATTGAACTTGAAAATTGGCTGTTCAATATGGTATTCATGGTAGTTCGATGAATACCATATTGAACAGCCAATTGTCAAGTTCCATAAGCATTTCAACCCTTTCAAGCCAATATTTTCCTTAGTCGAAATACACGGTGTCATAATTTCTCTGGGACGAGGAATCAATATGATCTTCGAGTTCCTCCGAACCAGTCTGACTTTTGCAATCAAATATTTTCCTTTTTCCTGTAAGTGAAGTGCAAAAATGTCTGATACTTCTTTTGTGTAGGAGGATATTACAACATTCATTCAAAGAATGATTTTGACAGGATATGCTGTCAATGCTTTGCAAGCCAATAAATCTAAGATTTCATTGACGACCGATCATACCTGGAAACTGGGATACTACTGCTAGGTGGTCTGGTAATATATCTGTTATCAGGATAAGATGCTAAAATGAGAGGAATGTAGACAAAAATACACTTTACTTTTGTCAGTCTGTTGAAGTTTGGTTTACAAGGTGTAAAGAAAAGTGGAGCACAATTGATAGGGGATATTTCTGATGGCCATAATTCGAATGAAAATTAACCACTGACGAATTGTGTTCCAACCCCCCCATTTCCTAGAACTTTTGTTTTTTGAGTTTTGTCAGGCAATCTGACAGCAAATGTTTTTTTCTGGGATCAAATTGAGTCAGCCATTTCGGCGTCCCTTCGGCCATATTTGTGTTCACGTTGATGGAGATGATGAACATTATTTGAGACCAGAACAATATTATCCTTAGTCGAAATACACAGTGTCATAATTTCTCTGGGACGAGCAATCAATATGATCTACGAGTTCAACCGAACTAGTCTGACTTTTGCAATCAAATATTTTCCTTTTTCCTGTAAGTGAAGTGCAAAAATGTCTGATGCTTCTTTTGTGTAGGAGGATACCACAACATTCATTCAAAGAATGATTTTGACAAGATATGCTGTCAATGCTTTGCAAGCCAATAAATCTAAGATTTCATTGACGACCGATCATACCTGGAACTGGGATACTACTGCTAGGTGGTCTGGTAATATATCTGTTATCAGGATAAGATGCTAAAATGAGAGGAATGTAGATAAAAATACACTTTACTGTGTCAGTCTGTTGCAGTTTGGTTTACAGGGTGTAAAGAAAAGTGGAGCACAATTATATCTGTTATCAGGATAAGATGCTAAAATGAGAGGAATGTAGATAAAAATACACTTTACTTTTGTCAGTCTGTTGAAGTTTGGTTTACAGGGTGTAAAGAAAAGTGGAGCACAATTGATAGGGGATATTTCTGATGGCCATAATTCGAATGAAAATTAACCACTGACGAATTGTGTTCCAACCCCCCCATTTCCTGGAAGTTTTGTTTTTTGAGTTTTGTCAGGTGATCTGACAGCAAATGTTTTTTCTGGGATCAAATTGAGTCAGACATTTTGGCGTCCCTTCGGCCATATTGTGTTCACGTTGCTGGAGATGATGAACATTATTTGAGACCAGAACAATATTATCCTTAGTCGAAATACACGGTGTCATAATGTTACGGTGTACTCAGCATGACCATGATTCATTCAATTTGATTCTGATTACAGAATTCTGAATTTTATGTACTTTGTTTTTGAGAGGACATGGTGTGACCAAAGTCACAATTAAGGCCTGGTTTTGGTGAGCCAACAGCTCACAGGTTTTTCTTAATTAATTTGCCGTGGTCGAAAGGGAGAAGGTGAAGGATCACCAAGTCCCAGAAGAGGCATTATGTATGTTGCTTAGATGTGGCCTATGGGAAACAGGCTGTGGAAAGTTCCCAGAAACAGGGAACCAGCAACGCAACAAGGCCTTCTGAGATGTTTTCTTTTATTTTTCCCAGAACTCTGTAATCAGCTTTTGCCAGTTTTTGGGTTTGGACTTCCTTTGGGTGAGCTCATTCTCACACTTTTTGGGTCCAAAATTACCATTTGTGGTTTCTGGGGAGGAAGTCCAGTTTGCGCAATTATCATGGTCCTTGCGATTTCTGTCCTAATTTTGATTGGTCAAAGATTGGTTTTGTGGAGCAATGTGATTGGCTGTTGAGCTTAGAAAGGCGTCAACCCAGAATTTGCAAAGAGAGTGTTCTGTTTAATGTGATCCGGAGAGTCGAGATCGAGACTCCGGAATCGAGGAGTCTGAATCAAGAGTTCGAATGTGACGGTTGTGTGTAACTCGTAAGGGATGGAGCCGGGCTCAACATCTCGCCCAGGCTAGTTTGTGTAGTGGAATGGATCTTATTTAATCAATTATTTAACCTCATTTATTGTGTGAGTGATGATTTTATTTATCAACAATAAACGCTTATTTGCTAAGCTTATATATATCTCTGGTTCTCATTTACTCATATCTCATGGTGCCATAAACCTGATGATTTGGTCAAAGTCTTTTTGGGCCTAATTGTATTTATTTCCCACGGATCAATGGGCTTTCACTTTCCCCCTTAAAGAAAGGTATCTGAAAAAGGACCTGTGATTGGTACTTCTCTTTCTAATTTCGAGGACGGTATGTTAAGGAGTGGAATCGACGGACGAGAGGAAGAGGCGTAGTAATCTGGCGACCCAAGGGCAAGTCAAGTGTTAACTCACGGGTAACAATTTGGCGACCCAGCCAGGATCAGAAAGATCGGGTGGGTAGAAATTTAGTTGATTCAGCCAGGATCAGAAAGATCCGGTGGGTAAAATTTAGTTGATTCAGCCAGGATCAGTTCGATCCGGTGGGTAGAAAAAACGTTTTGATTTATTTCAGCCAGGGTCGGTTTGATTCACTGGTTAGAAATTTTTTTGATTTAATTCAGGATCCAGGAAGAGATCCATTGATTTTAGTTTCTGATCCGATCAAATTAAATAAAGGGTGAGATCCAGTGGAAGGGAAGACACGCCTTTGTTTAATAAAATTTCCTTCATACCAATCATCAGTAGTCAACTTAATTGGCACACCATATATGAGAAATGACGTAAATTGAGATACCAGTATGAACTTTAAATACGTTAAAGATAAAGTCTTTCTATAAGGCAGCGAAGACAGGAAAGTAAGGACAGAGCAGAGATGAGAGATCGGATACCAATAGATTAGACCCCTATTGGAGAAGTGAGATGAATGAATTAAGGCAAATGATTAGATCACTAAGAGCAGAAATTCGTGAGTCAGGTAAAGGAAACGATCGGAATAGACCATCAGAAAGAAACCAATGGAGAGATGACAGGCAAGGCGGACCTAATCAGTTTCAGCCACGCCAGACAGGTAGGTTTCCTAGAGATGCGTCAGGGCGATTAGTGTGTGAAATTTGTGGCAAGAGCAATCACACAGCCGACCGATGTTTCAGGAACGAAGCAAGACCACGCGGGCAATATGAAAATAGGGGGAATTGGAACAGTGAAAGAGGTCAACAGAGAGCGACGGGAGGTGCTCGAAACCCTCCTAGAACCATAGAACAAAATAGAGCAGGAAGAAGTGGTGGCTCTAACCAAGCGCGAACTTCAAGTGTACCTGCCAATAATTTAAACTAGTAAGCCTCCCTGCGGTAATGTCAAAAGTAAAATCTAATATTAAATCAGATAGATTAAATGACGAGGAATCTTCTGGAGATCATATTGAAATTCCATTCTCAGAAGAACTTAGTTATATCACAGGGAGGATTCTTTTATCAAACAATGCCAAAAGAACTGAATCTAAGATGATTCAATGTATGATTGACACGGGGTCATCGTTAAGCTTTATTAATAGTTCTTTTGCCAGCGATTTAGATTATTATCCGGTGCGAAATGTATCTTTCACTACAATAAATAATGCGAAAGTTGGCGTTAATAATATTGTGAAAGTGATGGTGAATTTTGGCGGAACGAATTTTGTGATTCCGTGTATTCCGAGAAGAAACCTTCAGTTCGAAATGCTGTTGGGTAATAATTTTTGCGTTAAAGCAATTAAAAATGTTGATTATAGTGGAAAAATAATTACCTTGAAAGACGTGCAAAACAACGTTTATGTTAAAGTGCCGTTCTACAAGGGAGTTTCGGAGTTAAACAGAGAAATCCCTGCAGTTAGTGCAGTGCCTTCGAAAACAGAAGTGGATTCTTCAGAGGTGAATTTATTGAAATCGATGCTTGTGGGACGCAAAGTGACGCTCGAACCAGGTAGCCGTCAATACGTCAGGTATCGTTTAGTAGAAATGCAGACAAACGCAAAAATTGCAAGCGATTTAAAACCGCCAAGCAATGCAAAAGGGATCAGAGTGTTTCACCAGGCAGGTGACACCTTTCCCAAAAGAGGTTTAATATTGGTAAGCAATGAAACCAAAGTGCAGGTGACGCTTAACCATGGAGAAATTTTGCTGACAAATAAAATTTCGCAACCATATCCGTGTGGACTAACCACCCTTGACATGGAGAAGGAAGCTCAAATTTCAAACGTCAGAAAATTAGAGAGGAGAGTTTTGATTGTAGCAAAATACGCATTAACCCAGAATTGACCCCAGAGCACCAGGAAGCCATGGGAAAATTGCTGAGGAAAAATGCGCATGTATTTTCTTGGTCGTTGGATCAAATAGGAACATTTAGAGGTTTTCAAGTTCCTATTAAACTTAAAGAGGGCACGACGCCAATTGCGCACAGACCCTACAGAGTAAATCCACGAGACAAAGAATTTTTGAGGTCAGAGGTCAAGAAATTGATGGATGCGGGAATTGTGACACCCACAAATACATCACCTTGGTCTTTTCCTGTTGTCATTGTTGCAAAGAAAACAGGAGATAGACGCCTATGTGTTGATTACAGAACTTTGAATTCCCATTTGGAAAATTATTCATACCCCATACCCTTAATTGATGATATTCTTGATGCGTTGGCTGGTCACAAATTTTATTCATTAATAGACTTGAATTCAGCCTACCATCATTTGGATGTCATGCCAGAAGACAGAGAGAAAATTTCCATGGTGACACCTGATGGAGTGTTCGCTTGGAAAAAATTGAGTTTTGGTTTGTCTTTAGCACCTCAGGTATTTGCATCAGCAATAGCGGCCACTTTATCGCATTTACAGTATAAATCGTGCTGCTATTTTTTCGATGACATAATTTGTATGGGGCGAACGTATGAGGAATTATTGAGCAATATGAGCAAGGTTTTTCAAGCATTGTCAGACAATGACAACGGTAAAAGCGGCGAAGTGCGAATTTGGAATGACGAAAGTGGAATTTTTAGGTCACATTGTGGAAAATAGTACGGTGAGACCAAGTCCAAGAAAATTGGATGCAATAAGGAATTTTCCTCGACCGAAAAATGTCCGAGCAATCAAGTCATTCTTAGGCTTAGCAGGATTTTACCGTAGGTACCAGGAAAAATTCAGTGAAATTGCGGCTCCGATCAATCAGTTAACCCGAAAAGATGTTTCATTTCGGTGGGGTGAAAATCAAGAAAAAGCTTTTAATGAACTGAAAGATAATTTGTGTAGTGCTCCTATTTTGCGCTTATATCGACCTGAATTGCGTACACGTTTGTACACTGACGCAAGTCGTTTGGGTTTTTCTGGAATTTTGACTCAAATTCATGAAGATGGAGAATTTCCAGTGCAATATTTAAGTCGAGGGTTGAATCGTCAAGAGCAAAATTGGACGACAACTGAATTGGAGTTGGGAGCAGCAGTTTTTGCTATAAAAAGTTTAAAACATTTGCTCATAGGCCGTAACTTTGAGTTAGTTACTGACCATTGTAATTTGTGTTTTCTCCGTAGCTATCAGAACCCTACAGGTAAAATAGCGCGATGGCTACTTTTATTGCAAGAATTTCAGTTCGATATAATATATAGGTCAGGCAAAAAGCATACCGACGCAGATGCTTTATCCAGACATCCTGTAGGAAATGGATTGAAAGTGACGAAGAATTGTGGGATTTACCAGTGTATTCAAGTGAGAAGCGTGTGACAAAAAGAGACAGAATTGAATCGGAGAATTGTGAGGAGAAGAGAGAAATGGCGCACATGGCTGTTGTTACGAGAAGATTGCTAAAGATGGCGCAAGAAGCTGAAAAAGCGAAAGCAGAGAACAGTGCAGATGAAGGACTTTGCGGAATCCCGGAGGAAATTGAACAGGAAGTGGAGTCAGAGGCTGACGGTCAGGATGAAGAGGCGTTGGACACCCAGTTAATTGGAAATGCGGAGAGGTTGAAAAAGGAACAAGGTAAGGATCAGCAATTGGCAGACATAATAGAAAAATTAATGAATGTGGATGAGGATCATAGACCACCATACTGCACTGATTTTGTCATGCGTGATGGAATCTTATTTAAAAAGATGACAAGGGGACCGGATTTAGTGGTTCTTCCGAAAAGCCTTCAGATTAGATGTTCTGAAAGCTTATCACGATGAGCCTATGGGAGGTCATCAAGGATTTGACCGCACTTTTTACCAAATTAAATCAAAATATTTTTTCCCCAAAATGGTACACGTGATAAAAGAATATATTCGGACGTGCCACCATTGTCAAACTCGGAAAAAGGATAGATCTGGAAAAAAGGGACTTTTGCAGCCGATACCGGTGGACACTGCAAACCCATGGACAATGGTTTCCATTGACATAGCTGGACCTTTTCCGCTTACAAAAAAGAAGCGTAATCGTTATATCGTAGCCTTAATTGATTATTCCACCAAGTATTTAGAGATGAAAGCGATCAGAAATGCGAATGCGAAGGAAATAGCGTACTTTATTTTAGAGCGAGTCATTAATGTGCACGGTGCTGTACGTAAAATTTTAAGTGACCGTGGTACGGTGTTCCGAAGTAATTTAATTAAAGAATTAATCGATGTTCTTAAAATACAACAGGTATTCACTAGTGGGTATCGACCCGAAACCAATGGTTTAATAGAAAGGCAATTTAGCACAATTGCCGCAGCGATAAGTATGTTTGTCAATAACAATCAAGATGATTGGGACCTTTATTTAGGACCATTGCAATTTGCATTAAATAGTAGCAAACAAGAAAGCACTGGCGAATCGCCCTACTATTTGCTTTATGGCAGACACCCTGTCAGACCAATAGATGTGGAGTTATGCCCAGTTGAAAACATGTTTTGGGACAAGTGGTTTGAAAAGTTAAGGAACATAAGGGAGATAGTCCAAGGAAGAGTTGATACAGCTCAGAAAAGGTACACTGAAAGAGAAAATGCCAAGAGGAAAGGTGAGGATTTTAGAGTAGGCGATAAAGTTTTAGTGTACTCCCCCAGACGTTTTATTGGTAAAAGTGAAAAATTGCAACACCAACATTATGGTCCGTATGTTATTTTAGAGCGAACAAGCCCAGTCAATGTCAAGGTAAAGTTAGTCAATTCTTCTGCAGGACAGGCAGAAAAAGAAATGATTGTTCATGTGGATAAATTGAAAAGATATTATGGAAGATAATAATTTTAATTCAGTCAATACTGATGGAATATATTTAATGAATGCATCTTTTTCTCTTTTTATTTCTATAGGTTGCCAAGATGTTTTTCGCTCTGCTTTTATTCTGTTTATTGGACGGGGTTGAGATGGCAAATTTGAATGTCAAGCTCATTTCAGGGATTCATTTTAAACCCCTCCCTTCAGTGGTTGTCTATGAGGGGGGAATTCCGATAATTTACAATGTATCTTGGGACTCATCAGCCCAATATTTGAGCAAGCTATCCCCCGAGGTGAATTTCAAAGCAGCCATTAATTCCTTAGAAGAGCATCAAAGCACACCTCACGACCCAGACAAATATAACTTTTCTCGGTTGGCCATACATTATAATCGGGGAGGAAATGAACCCAGAGATTCCCGAAATAAAAGGGCAATATTTGATTTTGTCGGAAGTTTCCTAAGCTATTGCTGCTCAGTCCTAACATCCAGCGATATTAGAGATCTGGAAGTGGACGAAGATCAGCTGAACCAATTTCTTCACCGCATGCAGAGATCACTGAGCGATGAACATGCAAACCTTATACAGGTCAATGAAGCACTTCACACATATCAGGATCAGGTGAATCAGAATATGAGAGACATTAAGGTTAGGGTGAAGAGCATGTTTAAAGGCATTGAAATGATTGATGGGAAACTTAATCAGGTATTAAAGCGCAATTTCGCTTTAACAATGAACCTTTTGAATGATGTTAATCAACAAATTCATGAATTGCAAAGGAATGCCACCTTGAATGATTGCCGAAACAAGCACATTCCTACTTCCGTGGTCACCTGCCTTTTCTGAAAAATGACCTGTACAAATTGAAACGATTGTTGGCACCATTCGGTTACAAGTGGCCATACCAATTGAGAATTTAAGCAGATATTTTAAGATCCAATCTACGGACTGTGTAGTTGCCAATAATCGACTGATCATTACGATCAAAATCCCAATCGTCCAAAATGATTGGCAATTATTTGATTTTATAAGTGCACCATTTGCATACGGCAACTCAACATGTCAAATGCAACACGTCCCTGCCTACGTTGCAGTTTCAAAGAAAAACATTAAATTAATTTCAGGTATAGTTCTTAGCCATTGCAAGCCATATGACTCATCATCATTGTGCTTTATTCCCCAATATACAATGGATTGGGTTGATAACTCTCAATGTGCTAAACATCTGTTTCGAGGGACCAGCGTACATGAAATTGAAAAACATTGTACAATGATTTGCCGCCCTGAGACAGAAACTATCATAACACAACTCGATTTTGATTTATTTTTACTGACCCATCCACCTGCGACCTTCATTATTGATTGTCAGAATGAAAATTCCCAGGTGATTGGGGAAATGGAGCCTTACGGAGCAGTCGAAATTCGCCTGCCCTGTTCATGTCAGGTTCGACTAGGAAACGACTCTCAGGCACAGGTATTAAAGCCAAATTTTCCGTGCGATAGTCGAACAGTGAGAGAGCTTTCAATAAGCCATATTGTTCCCAGTGTATGGTCCAGATATAAAACCCAAGTTCTTAATGTGGAAACAGAGGAATATGGAAAACCAATCTTCACGCACCTTAATGAAGTATTGGACCGGAAATGGGTAAATAAGGTGTCTTATCTTAATGTGACACCATTGATCCCATTTGATAATTCCACAACAAATTTTTCTATACCTCATTTATTTAGTTTTCACCATGCATATGCACCCAGTTTTATGCTGGTCTGGAACATAGCTCTGACAATCACTTTGATATATATATCGTATCAACTGGGATTGTGTCGTATTGGAACTTTGCGAATTGGTCACTGGACCCGAGACATCAAGTTTTTCGTTCGTCTGGTGTAGAAAATTTATCCCTGAGGGAGTTGGAGCGTGACAGGGCCCCCCAAAATATTTACACCCCTACGCCAGAACCAGTATCTACACCTTTGACTACCGTTGTAGAAGAACCCTCCAATGGAGAAGAACCCCAATACGCTGAAATTACTGAAGCTCCTAATTCGTCAGGAAGAGTAACCATAACTCTTAAACGCACGTCAAGGAGTAATGAGAGCACATCGGAATAAAACATTATGTTGTTACAATGCCAATTGATATCCCTGATATGACTCGATTGATTATTTTATCTTCTTTTTTTTTTTCTCTAGGTTAGGAAGTTTGTTTTGACAAAGCTTTTATTTCTCATGGCTACCTCGAGACACCATTCAATGTGGTCGATAGATGGCGTACCGTTCCCGGTGATCATGGATCCTGGACGTGAGCTCACATACTTGGAACCTCGAGTGCTGCAGGCTATGCGACGTGTTGGAATAAGAGGGTATCCACTAAGGTTACCTAATCACGCTGCAGGTGATCCTTATCTAATTTTCTTTGACATTGCGTACTCTTCATTTAATCATCCCCAATGCCCATTTGTTGTTGACAAAACAGAAAGAGGTATCGTCCTTGGTAGATTCATAATTGATAAATTACCACCTCCCCTCTGGACTGAAATCCAGAGAAGGTCAATGAACCGCAGACGGGGGTCTGGGATTTAATATGTTGTTTTTAGTTCTTATATTTTCAGATGTTTTTTTCACCGCCATGCCTAGGCCAACGAGACAATTGCGTTCGCCGACGACGGAAATGAACGATCAATAACTTAATGCAATGAAACTAAAGCGGACACTATTGTCGCTTCGTTCCGCAATTGAATTCTTGAACAAATTTTAAAACAATCTACCACTGTTGCGAATTGTTGTTGCCTAGATTGCAATTCTTGCTTTATTGCATCAATCGTGAAAACAAAAAAATGTTTTTCCTGCATCTCTTTCGTCACAGCGTCAACTACGAAAAAAAAATACAAGTATCTATTTGACCTTAAGTTTTTGAAATAAATTGGAAAAACGAAACTCTGGAAGCAATTTGACCTCTCAGAAAAGCTGACAATTAAAATTTTCATATTTAATTGAAAAATGAAATGGAGCTCTATCAAGGTTTTTATTTTCGTGAAAATCGGAAATTGTTTATTGAAAGAAAAACAACAAGTTATTCTAAAATTATTGAAGTCATTCTTGGACAATAAAAGATGGCTGTATGTTCTTCTCCTACAATGGTCACTTAATTAATTCACTTGATTATTTTTCTTCCGTGATTAAATACTTCTTTGATATTCTTCCCTCAATTAATCATTTCGTAATGAACAATTTCATTGACATGCTTTTTGATTTAATGTTGGGTATACGGATGTTTTATTGAGGTCTCTGTTCCTGACTATGTTTTTGTTCTTTATTCTTTTCTCAGTACTATCTGGATGAATTCATACATGTTTTTTCTATTGATCAGTGACATTTACCTTGCCTTTTTACCAACTTTGAATAACTTCTGCATCAACTGATTGTCTACACAAAAACACAAACACTGCAATTACTTTCGTCTTAAATACTCTTACCTTGAAGTTGTTTTCTCCGTCAGTTTTTTTTTACCAGTTTTGAAGCAACGCACTTTCTTTTTATTCAATGGATGAATGACATTTCTTCTATACTATAATTCTTTTTCATTATTTTCATCATTGATTGCTTTAGCCTCGCAAGATTTTTTATAATTGTTTTTTTTTTGGGGAATTGCCGTTACGCTTAAACAGAGATATTGATTGATTGAATTGTTTGCTTCGTTGAGTGATTGATTTCATTGATTTCATTGTTTACTTAACTGATTAATTCATTGATTGATTGATAGTTGATTGATTGTGCTTTAATCTTTTGCGATTGCATAAATGTTTCTTTCTTTCGAATTGATTATTGATTTCACTGGTTATTAATGGTTTTCGTTCACAACAGTATTCAGAATTTGAGAGTGTTTAACTTGATTTTGACTAAATGCGATTTCTTTCTTCACAAGTTTTCTAATTTTTTTAAACATGAATTGCTATTCTATTTACTTTACTGATTGAATGTCGTATGATTGTTTTCTGATATTCTTCTCACACTTTACGATTGCCTTGACGGAATTTCTTAAATCTTGAATCATTGGTGCTTCTTCCCGATATCATTCTGCTTCAACACTTTATAATTTGTTTGATTTTTCATTGAATGATTTGTTTTGATTTGATTGAAAAGTTTTCATTGAAAAGTTTGATGACTTGATGGACTTTGATTGAATAGTTTTCGAATTTTAGTTTTAATGATGTCGTGTTTTATCATTAACGGGGACGTTAATGTTTTTCTCGGAGGGGGGCAGAATGTTACGGTGTACCCAGCATGACCATGATTCATTCAATATAATTCTGATTACAGAATTCTGAATTTTATGTACTTTGTTTTTGAGAGGACATGATGTGACCAAAGTCACAATTAAGGCCTGGTTTTGGTGAGCCAACAGCTCACAGGTTTTTCTTAATTAATTTGCCGTGGTTGAAAGGGAGAAGGTGAAGGATCACCAAGTCCCAGAAGAGGCATTACGTATGTTGCTTAGATGTGGCCTATGGAAACAGGCTGTGGAAAGTTCCCAGAAACAGGGAACCAGCAACGCAATAAGGCCTTCTGAGATGTTTTCTTTTATTTTTCCCAGAACTCTGTAATCAGCTTTTGCTAGTTTTTGGGTTTGGACTTCCTTTTGGTGAGCTCATTCTCACAGTTTTTGGGTCCAAAATTACCATTTGTGGTTTCTGGGGAGGAAGTCCAGTTTGCGAAATTATCATGGTCCTTGCGATTTCTGTCCTAATTTTGATTGGTCAAAGATTGGTTTTGTGGAGCAATGTGATTGGCTGTTGAGCTTAGAAAGGCGTCAACCCAGAATTTGCAAACAGAGTGTTCTTTTTGATGTGATCTGGAGAGTCGAGATCAAGACTCCGGACTGGGAAAGTCTGAATCGAGAGTTCGAAGGTGACGGTTGTGTGTAGATCGTAAGGGATGGAGCCGGGCTCAACATCTCGCCCAGGCTAGTTTGTGTTAGTGTATAGAATGAATCTTATTTAATCAATTATTTAATCTTATTTATTGTGTGAGTGATGATTTTAACTTTCATTAATAAACGCTTATTTGCTTAGCTTTTAAAACCTCTGGTTCTCATTTACTCATATCTCATGGTGCCATAAATCTGATGATTTGGTAAAAGTCTTTTCGGGCCTAATTGTATTTATTTCCCACGGATCAATGGGCTTTCACTTTCCCCCTTTAAAGAAAGGTATCTGAAAAAGGACCTGTGATTGGTACTTCTCTTTCTAATTTTGAGGACGGTATGTTAAGGAGTGGAATCGACGGACGAGAGAAAGAGACGTAGCAATCTGGCGACCCAAGGGCAAGTCAAGTGTTAACTCACGGGTAACAAGATGCCCTGCACATTTGATTTGTACACATTTATTTCAGGGAGTTTGAGTGCATATTCCACAAGGTTTTTAAAGTCCCAATCCAATTTCTCAACTCTCAAACTCAATTAGGTCAAGGTTACACTTCTTAAGTTTAAACCTTAAACTTAAGCCAAGTCATCATTTCAGGTTTTTGTAAAGGAGGTATCTGGATGCAGCCGAGACGGCTGGTCTAGGCGGAGCTCCAGCAGTCCATCGGGGTTGAATCCAAAAATGATTTGATATTTTAGGATTCACTTTGGGTGCATTATCGGTGTTCCAGAGCCCAAATTTCCTACCACGGCCAGCCAAAAGCATAATATGCCAGGGAGGGACAAACGAACTGCAGGGGCCATTGTGTCCTGCCCCCTAACTGACATCTATGACTTAACCAAAAATTCACTTAAAACAGCGCCCGCAGCTGTGGAATAAAAATAGTCCTGCTTCGATGGCACCAATGAATGCCTTTGAATTGCAAAGAAATGCTTTCTCACTTCGACGAAAACACAACCATAAAAAACAAGCACTTCATATTCGCATGCAAGGGTGCAGCAGCTCTGGGTTGAATGTTGGAGTGTGATGTGGTAATATTTTGGGAAGTCATTTGGGCGAATCCTTCTGTAGAATACGGGGTCCAGGCAGCACAGCAGGGACAGAGCTCCTACAGGGGGTCTAGGACAAGCCCCCATCAGTTGAAGAAATTCTCAAATTTCAGGTTCATTTTGGGTAAAAAGTGAGTTTTCAACAAAAATGACAACATTATTTATCGGGAATGGCGCAGTTGCCCCCTATCCACCCATGAAGTTCTTGAGTTCCTGGAGGGGATGATGTGGGAATATTTTTGTGGGTCTGTGGAGCGAAGCCCCCTAGTAGAATTAATATGAGGTCTGGGGCAGCACCCCAGCAGGGTTCAAGGGTCAGATCCCCTGCATGGGGTTGTAAAAAAAACAAGAACTAACCTGTATGTAGCAGAACACCTGCCACTGGACCATAAGAGAAAAGACCCAAATGATTATGGTCCTAACACTATCCAAAATCATCCGTGTCGTTGCAGAGAGGTCTTTGGTGATTGATATCCCAGCGAAGTTGAAAAAAGCAATGCTGATGATATTTCCTGCAGAGAAGAAGGAAAAAATAATAGTGTATGGAAAGCAGAAGGTAGATACACAACACAATCCTTTACTTCCAATTTCGAGCTGTGATGTGTCACATTTCGAGGTGTTTTTATCACATTATCAATATCAATTGATTCGTGTTATCACGCCAAATTCGAGGTGTGATATTTTGCAGCATCAAACACTCCTATCTGGAGGGAGACATACACAACAGTACTAACGTCCAATTTTGAGTCCCGTTGCGTTACGAAGGCAAGGCATTACAATAATTTGCACCATCCTTATTTCACCATCCCGGCCGATTGCCAAGTGTTTCACCGAATTTAGGGGCATTCCCTTTTTTCAGGGGCCTTCCACCAAGCCCGGAGCCAGACAGCCCTGAGTGATCTTCCAGGGTTGCTCTCAGATGGGTATTCAAGGTTTCTCGTATCATATTCAGGGTTGATCCTGGCCGATATCCAAGTGTTTCACAGACTTTCAAGGTCATTCCCTGTTTTTCAGGGGGACTCCGGCACCATACGGGGGCCAAAGCTCTGAAAATTAATGGCCCGGGATTACCGTTCAGGGTTGCACAAAAAACACCGATGTGATTTGTTGCTTTGCTTCCGGATAATTTTGCAATGCTAAAATACGAGGGCTATTCCTAATTTTGGAAAAACACCCACTGCGACTGACTGCATGTCGATCTGATCTGCATCTTTCTCCTCCTTCTACTGACGGTGGTGCTGGATATGCAGCAGAAATCTGCAGTCCACTTTTTCTCCATTGGAGAGAGGCTCTGCGTGCACACTATTAGTCGAATCATATGCTATGCTGGCGCTAAGCATTGTGTGGTTGTAAAAATTGTTGAAAATACCTGGTAAAAGTAATTCTGTTATAATTCTGCAAGCGTTCAACCCACTATTTTCAGTGAACATGCTTAGATTTTCTGAGCAGTGTGTTTGAAAGGGTGAGAACTTAGGACAATGGTTTAAAGCTTCTTAACACTCTTAACGAGCGCTTTCGGTGTTTTGTTCACCATGATGGGCATGTCTCGTTAATGTTAAGGGGATCAATTTCATTCCCACCCTCACAGCACAATGTGGGGTTTCTGAGCATGGAACCTGAATGTGAATGAGAAGGAGCAACCTGCAGGTAGTGTCCAGCATCGAACCTGCCGAAGAAAGAATGAACTCAAATTTTGTCTAACTTTTTCCTTACCCAGAACGGCAAGGTCCAATTCAAAACTATTCTTTAACTGTACAAATCCATCAAGCGCATCTTCAATGACCCCACTCGGACTGTTTTTCTTGAACAGCTCTCCACCGGGGATAAAATGCATTGGAATCAACATGAGACCAAGGACAGAAAAGCCAAAAACACCTGCGAAAAAACAAGAATCGATAGTTCTGAAACAAGAATCAAAATGTGAAAAAATCTGAATGTGAAAACACTATGTTAATTTTGAATCAAGGCAAATCAAAGTGAAGAAGCAAGATGAACAAGATTAATTAGTTCAGTTTGTGGTTCCCAAAATTTTTGTAGTTTTTCTCAAGAAAATTTTTTTTTCCTTTCACCAATTTAGCGCAATTTGGGCCTGATTGGGAAAGGGAGTGGTTGTGTCATTTGACAAGTGGGCCTAATTGGGTCGAGCTGCTGTTCCAACAGGCAAAAAACGTGAATTGTGCAGGCTGCCAGTTTGTAGAATTTCAGCTTTTTACAGTAGCCTAGTTTCAACTTCATAAATTGGCGAATGCATAAACCAATACAGAATGCTAACAATTCTCGCGAGTGCAGTGAAAAAAAAAAACGATGTCAAATGTTTCTGACAATGATAAATACAAAAATGACAGGTCAAGCGATGGGGGTTCGCAAATTTTTTTATCATGTGGGATCACATCCTGGACCTCTCAAACAATTTCAGCCTTGGGTCTCCTTCTCTGAGTTGTTCGGGACCCTTCAGGAAGAGGATTTTATTTTCCCCCCATAGCTGACTCAAAACTGGTGTTTCCCATACAATTTACACCCAGCGCTATCAATACATGAAAATTGGGTTTAGAAAGGGTTTATGCCTGTCCGAGAATTTGTTTACCATGGCCACACGGTGGGGAGAATTTGAGGACCAATCACTGCATGGTCTGCACCATGTATGAGCCTGATTTTGGAAGTATCCGCCACCGCCATATGAATAAAACGTTTCCAAAATTAGGTGGCCTGTGGACCACCTAACCTTTGTCTGCAGCATAGGGACTATACAGGTCTTGCCCCACGTCATCAAATCTGAGACACTTGTAAGAATTTTTACTGTGAATCAAACGTCTTCTTTGGGTCTCATGGACAGATAGCCTTCGGCTGGTGTTCCGACCGTTTGTGTTTTTGTTGTGCCGTCAGCCATGGTCCCGGCGATGTATTGGCAAATGTCACCTGAGAGTAGCTGCTCCAGCACACACAGCTCCAGGCACCCAATCAAGGGTCCCGGCATACTCCCGAGGGCAATTGCAACAGCACCCACCGCTCCAGGTCCGAAGACCACAGTCACAACTGCCGACACTGCCGGTTTTATGGCACAGCCAACCCGTAGGAAACCGACGTCGAGTATCGACCAGTGATACCAAGTGGCTTCTGTGTTCATGTAACCTGCCAGGCCTCTGTCTTGGACCTGGAATTAGGTGTTCTTTAACGTGCGCAGTGTGATGCTGCACACGGGACCTCCTTCTTAAAGTCCCATCCGAAGGACTAACAGACTGGCCACTTTAGTCTGTCTTTCCGACCGAATTCACCATGCCTCGCCGAAGGAGGATGCACACACAAGTGCCATGGTAAGTTTAATTTACCGTGCCTCGCCGAGGGAGGATGCACACACAAGTGCCACGACAAATCTCGTGTCCCAGGTGGGATTCGAACCCGCAATCTTCAGATTACGAGTCCGACGCGCTAACCACTGCGCCACGAGGGTCGGACACTTAGACCACGAGGGTCGGACACTTAGACCACGAGGGTCGGACTAAACTGACCAGACCAAAACTCCCAACCCACTGATTGATGTCTGCCTTGCGTTGACAACATATGGGCCTGATGTGGTGGTGTCCGCCCATTCAGACAATCGATGTTTTCTTGTGTCCTTTTGTTTTTTTTTTTCATTTTTTGTTGTGAGATTTTTCATTTCGCGTGGTGTTTTCGTCAATTGAGGAAAGTAGTCTAAGTCAGCAATGCTGACAATCACAAATACTGATACGCTCACGCTCCCCTCAAAGCTTCAGACATGTTTAATGATTTGACCAGTGGAGAAATTTTGCATTGTCCACAAAAAAAAAAACAGATTTTATTTGCTAAAATAATTAGTTTCCAAGCAACTGACCTTCCCAACCAACAGCCTGGAGAGGTGGAACATTATATTTTGTTAGGTATTTCTCTTCGTAAACCATCTGGGTGGCTGTTATTATCTGAGCGAGAATTATCAATAAGTCACCTGAAAGATTAAAAAAGTTTTATTTTGACACAATGAGAAAATTCCATCGATGGCCAACTTGAAAAAGCAACTTCCAGAAAATACAATA
>JASGXE010007984.1:0-25283 GCA_030068105.1 Sinentomon sp. SZTP_YWyxl
ATTTTTCGGCTTCCGAAATATGGAGCAAAAGTTTCAAGCGCAATTATCAGGCTATAAGCTTCCTTTCTATTTGAGTGCCATGACAATTGACTGCCTGAAAAAATCGTGGAATAGAATCTTATTGGATAAAGCTTTCCATGCTGGTCTATTTGAGCAAGCACAGAGCCCAATGCCAGGTCGCTAGCATCCGAAATCACAACGAAGTCGCGATCAGGATGTATACTGGCGGCGGAAAAAGATTACCCATACATGTGAAAAATTTACATTCTTGAGATTTTAGCAAAAACTCCATGCTGTAGAAATAAAAGATCCTCTTTCATCACTAATGTCAAAATCTGACACCTCTAGAAAGCTCCGTTGCAATCTGGCACTTTAATTTCTACCAAATGCATAAGAGTAAAAAGAAAGAAAAAAAAGTTTCGGAGGCAACAGTTAGATGGGAAAAACACATGTATGAGTAATCTTTTTCCGCCGCCACTATACGAAGGAAAGACCAATTTTTAGGGCAATGACTTTTTTGATTTTCAGCAATGCCTCACTGGCTTCATCAGACCAGCTTAAAGCAGTTGGGTTGCCTTTCTTTAGATCATTAAGTGGAGCTGAAAGGTGAGCCAACAAAGGAATGAAACTACGGAGCCAAGATATCATTCCCAACAGGCTTTTGAGGTCTGTCAGAGTTTTGGGATTTGGGATTGACAGGATGCTTTTGACCTTATCGGGATCAGCGTACCGCTTTCCATCTGAAATTATATTTCCTAGGTATTTGAATGTAGTTACGCCCAACTTGCATTTTTCATTGAGCGTAAACCCCTTTTCAAGCAGGGTTTGAAACACCGAGGCCAATCGTTCCCGCAGACCGTCTGGGTCCTCAGCCCAGACTACAATGTCGTCCAAAAAAGCTTCACAGAATTTTGAGTGTGGTTGCAGGGTGGCCTGAATGATTTGATTAAAAACCTGGGCAGATGTCACCAACCCTTGAGGTAAGCGGTTGAAAAGATAGGTTCCCTTTTCAGTGCAGAATGCGACTTTTTGCGTGACCTGTCGTCTTTCAAGACAATCGAGTGGAAAGCGTCTCTGATATCCAAAATCCCAAAAATCGTCGCGTTACCAACCTTACGATGAATGGACTCTGCTGTGCGCAGAGGCTGGCAGATAGGAATAACGCGAGAATTGACTGTCCTTAGGTCGACCACAAACCTGAAGGCATTGTTTCTCTTTTTTGGAAGTAGAAGACAGGGACTCACCCATGGCGAATAACCTTTTGAAATCACGCCTTCGGCTTCCATCTTATCCAGGATGGATTGCAATATCTCCTCCTTGTGGGGAGGCATATTATATGGCCGACATTTAATTGGACTGTAATCACTTAAATGAATCTGAAAATTGTGGTCTATAACACATCCTACCTGTTTTCGGAAAAGTTCTTTGAAAGATATTATCAGATTTTCATATTCAGATTTCTGTTCGGAGGTCAAAATTGGACCAAATTCTATGTCCTGAAAAAGTTCCTCATCTCCGTCTGGATCTTCCAAATTTGAAACATCCCCACGAGTCGATTCACTATCGATCGTGAATCACTACCGTCGATTCACTATCGAAACTCGGACGTTACAACAGACAAGGGTACACCCAACCGAAATGTTTCATATTTCACACTTTTTGGGGGACCTGTTTTCAAATTCCACGTAATAGATGCTCAATTATCTCCAAAGAAATTTGATTTGCTATCCAAGCCTTTTGTTCGGCTGATGGTTGCTGCTCAACTAAGAAGCAATTTAAATGTCTATGTGTGTGCTCATATAGTGGGAGACGCACATCATGGTTTTTCCACAATTGTTGCCTCCGTTATTCAACTAGAAATAAAAGTGCCACATTACAACAAGGGCAAGAAACTTTTATTTCCATTGTAAAGTTGAGTTTTTGCAAAATTTCATTGCTGTCCGATTTGATTGTGTTCCTACATTTTATTTTTCGCTACCTGTACAGTACGTTGATAAAAAACTGCCACAAATACAGGGTGAATGGGAGATGATAATACCCATTTACAAAATATAACTGTCGTCACACATACTGGCTTAGATGGGTGAGTCAGCGAAGCAAGAATCACTTTGAGGCAAAGCACTACACTGCTTTAATCTATTCTTGCTTAATGCTTGGCCGCAAAATGATTCTTGCTTCGCTGACTGTCCCATCTGAGCCAATATCTGTGACAGTTATTTTTCAAATGGAAATCATAATCTCCCATTCACCCTATAGGTATGTGTGAAAGCTTTTTTGCAACGTACTGCCAAGAGTATTTTAAAATGCAATCATAGGAATGTTTTCAATTTCACGTTGCCTCGTGATAGAAATCTTCAATAATCTCGTGGCTCGTCACATTTGAAAGGCAGGGCAAAACAAATGTGTGCCCAAAAACAAAAAAACAAATGTATTGGGGGTATCGTGTACGTCTACTACAGCGCCCTTTTGGGTACGCATTCGATGCATGAAGGTGGGTCTCATTCTGTGGGTTCCATTGCTGGCAAAACGATGTTGCAGGACAATAAAGACGAATGAAAGTGCATAATAACGAGCTTGTGCCGTGTCCAAGACTTTTTTGCTGTTTGTCAATGTTTCACAGTTGTAATTATGTTTGATATGTTTGCGAATATGTCCACAACAATGACATGCACCGGTGGAGCAATGCAAAATTGAATTTTGTCCATTTGTTCAATTAGCAACAAATAGCAACCGAAAGAGCAACTGGTTGATTTCTGATTAATGAGGTGGCATAATCGTAGAACACGTACAGGGTAAAATGATCCCATTACTACTTCAAACAAATAATGGCCTCCTTTAAACAGAAGTAAATTTAATTCTGTAACCTGTTCAGATTTCAGCTTTTCGTGGCCCTCAATGGCATTGTAACATTTAATTCCTATCATCGACTGGTGATAAAAAAAAAAACTATTATACTTTTGCCAGACTGATGATAATTTTTTGGTCCGAAAAGCGGCGGCCATGTGTAATGTATCTATCGCACAGCGTACATATAGAGTCAGAGAAAGTGCACTCAATCATCATTATTCGGTAATATTTGTCATATTCGATGCGGCCACCATCACTGGTCACCTGAACTGATTGAGTGATCACTTGTCTTTATGAGCTCGTTTCTTGCCATTGTCGTCCTTTTAACTTAAAAATGCAACATTTTAAAATTGCACAGGAGAAATCCTTTGCCGAATAACGAGAAAGCAGAAGGCTTAATGTCCGCATGCCTGCAGTTGAAACTTGGAAAAAGTGCAAAATTCACTGAAAATGTACACCCATAAACATGAGGTACCTACTCTTGACAACTTCTTGGAAATTAGCAGAATTAAAAGCTATACTACATGTAAATCAGGAAGTCATCGGCATAAAATGATATGAACAGTGTCCATCTAAAATGACCCCTATTATCATTTTTTTAGTCTGAGAAAAGTAGAGGTCCAAGAATAGAACCCTGGGGGACACCGCATGTCTGCCTGCCAGGTTCGGACCTGCATTCACCTGCAAACGTTTCTTATTTGAAGCCGCAGGGATAGATAGGATTTGATCAATGTGAGCGCAGACGCAGAAAAATTTGGATTCCGTTTCCGCAAACTTGTGTGGAAAACCCGGGGTGATTCTTAAAGGTGGGGCACAATTGTTCTGGGGTGTTTTCCTGATGATCGTGCGAATCGAGGTTAATCAGTGACGATTTGTGCTCCGATCCCTTCCCCAGATATCTATGGGCCTCCAAAGAAAACAAAACGTAACTAAAGGGGCGGAATGGTGTGGACCTCATTTAATGGTACACTCTCATTTTTTTCATACGGCCTCGGCAGGTCAACTAAAAATAAGTCTCAGACGAAAATGCATTCCGACCGCCCGGCCCCAGATATGGGTTAACCAAAGCCCAAAATGGGCCTGCGAGGGGCTATTCGATGACATCGAGCTCGCCCATTCCGCCCCAGTTTGGGCACTTTGGAAATTAGAGGCCCAATCTGGGGAACGACGGGTCGGAGCACAAATCGCTCCTGATTAACTTTGATTCACATGAACATCTTGTGTCAAGAGTGCCACCTTCATAAGAAGCGTCCGACTTCCTATATAAAAAAGAGATACAGAATTGCGCCAGAATATTTCATGAAACGTTCGCGATGCACGTGGCAAACTCTTTCGTTGTTGTGTGTTCAAATCAGGAAATAACACAATGCGAAGAAACACAGAAGAAACACAAAAGAAACAAAGAAGAAGCACAGGGAGAAACGGAGAAGAAACGGAAGAGACAGAAGCAGAAGAAACACAAGACGAAACACTGAAGAAACACGGAACAAAAAACAGAATAAGCACAGAAGAAACACAAAAGAAACACAGAAAGACATAAGAAACAGGGGAAACAGAAGAAACAGAAGAAGCAGAAGAAATACAAGAAGAAACACAGAAGAAACACATCAGACACACACAAGAAACACAGAAGAAACGTAGGAGAAACACAGAAGAAACACAGAAGAATCAAGAAACGTATAGGAGATACATAGAAGAAACAGAAGGAAAAATCAAAATACGTATACCTGCAACGCAAGTCGATCTGATTCAATTTTCTTTGACATTTTTCATCTCGGCATCAGTGAGCATTTGTGATCTTGTGCTGACTGATCGACCTGGACAGTGGACTGCAGACGATGCTTGACGCAGCAGCTTTCTGCCAGCATCCAGCATCCATCACGTCGAGTCATGGACGGAGTGGACTGGTTTGACAAGCTTTTCCCTGCGTTCTCCGTTCTCGTGCTGTGATTTGCTTTGCTCCTGGCTGAATGAGGAGCTGCATGCCTCTGTCAGCTGACCATCGAAACAAACACATGTGAGGTAGATCTGGTGATTAAGCAGCTCAGAGGCCGAATTTAATGATTATTGCCTGTGAGATGTGGACCAAACCATATACAGGATCATCCGTAAAATACCTGCAAATGTCTCATCTCCCTGAGGTCCAAGGTTTCTGTTCAGGACTTCTGACTCGGAACACGGAAGCACCAGCTTCTAAAGCTTCAGCCTCAATTTTAGCCTTCACCTTCCTGAAATATACCTAATCTTTGCACATGGCTGTTGAATCGGCCATCTTTCCCAATTCGCGTGACATTTCTGAACGATGCTTCTCTCGCTTTGTGTCAAAGGACATGGGAGCTGTGCTCATGATTTGTGGATTGCGATTGGGGGGTATTGGGGGGTATTGGGGGTATTGGGGGTATTGGGGGGTATTGGGGGTATTGGGGGGTATTGGGGGGTATTGGGGGGATTGGGGGTATTTGGGTATTGGGGATATATGCGATTGGGGGATTGCGATTGGGGGTAGGCGATTGCGGATCTTAGCAATTTAGGTTTGTGGAGGTTTGCACTGCGTTGACCCCTTACAATTTTTTAGGGATGAGACAGTTTTTACATAGCAGGCATAAGAGACAAGTAGGTGGTATTTTAAGCGGATATCCAGGGTGGCTCTATTAAACACGACAGATGTCGTCGGTGTCTATTTTTCACTGCGTGGAATTTGGGACACCCTGTTCCCAACAAAATGCTGAGAGCAACAGCAAATTAAGTTCTTATAATTGATCAACATTCCCATGCATGGACCCCCCGGTTCAAAATACTCCTTCGAACCAGCGTGATTCCTGCTTCCAAATTTGCAATAATTGGAACGTTTCAACTGTCCGTTAAGAGCTTGTTAATCCTTTTTATACAGTTGCGTCTACTTACCGACTGCAAAAAATGACAATTTTTTATCAAAGTTTCACTGTCCGTGTGGAGCGACTTTCGCATCGCTGATAACAGAATCTGATAGTGTCTTCTCATTCTCTAATGCGAATTCAAGCCAAACGAAATACAGCTTGTAACGGTTGCCAAAAACACTTTTTCGAATTCTCTTGGTTGAATAATAAACAATCGTGTTCGAGTGGGCTGTGAGTGATTGGCGGACGGACACTGGAAATGGCGTTAACTTATGAACAAAAAGGTAATGTCCTGTTTTGTAGAAAAACAATTAGGTAGGCCTATGTCTCCATCATAAAAAGTGCCTGATATCGGGATGAACCTCGTGGCGCAGTGGTTAGCGCATTCGACTCCCACCCAGGTGGACCGTGTTCGATTCCCCGTCGGGGCACGAAATTTACTGTGGCACAAATGGTGCATCCTTCCTCGGCGAGGCACAGTAAATGAGGTCGGAAAGAGAGACTTATAGTGGCCAGTCTCTTAGTCCTTCGGATGGGACTTTAAGAAGGAGGTCCCGTGTGCAGTATCACACTACGCACGTTAAAGAACACCGAGCTCCAAGTCCAAGACAGTGGCTTGGCAGGTTACACAACAGAGAAGCCACATCTCACAAGTCACACATCACTGCTCTGCAGAGCATGACTCTCTCCGGGAAAACCTGCGGGTTGGTGTGTATACGCCGTAAAACTGGTCCGAGTCGTTTCAGTTGAATGCAGAACAGGATTGGGCTATGATTATGGGGCATAGTTCTCATTGCGAGCCCAAGGTGTGTGCAACAGGTAAAAGGTCGGACCACCAGCCGAATGGCTATCAGTCCATATGACTCCACGATGATGAAAAAGCTGTTCCACACAAATGTACGACTAGACTTGTCGATTGTGGGTATTTTGGACTATTGCACATGGGGTAACTTTTTTTTAATGTAACGCTGAATTTTGATAGCAAAATTTCACCAAAATCACAAAAAAAAATTCCAATATCTGTAATTAATGAACCACGTTTTTGATGAAAACTTTAGTTTCTACATACACCGCTATTCTTCATAATGAAATCGTTTCACCAAACATTCTACGGTCCCTTCTTTTTCCGTGCTTCCTCGAATTTTCACTGGTTCTTTCAGTGCCAAAACAGAGAGGGCCCAATTAGTTAAAAAAACGGAATAGGGTCTGATTGAGAGAACTTTTCAGCAAGCATAGGGTTTGATCGGGGAGATGAGAGAACTTTTCAGCAAGCTCAAATTCTTACTTCAGCAGAAAAACGAACTGACATCATAGCTGCACCAACGTGATTTTAATTCTCAATAAGTATTAGAATCACATTGGCTGCACTTCAATTTTTAGGATATGAGACGACGCAATGAGATATGCGGCAATATTCCCCATTGTAACTCACTCTCAGGTCCAACTCAACAGAGCTAATTCAACAGTCGGATGCATCTTTCAATGCAACAATGGAAATGGAACAAGCGTTGTACGTAGAAATGAAATTCTCGCATCACAAATTTATTCATTGCATTGACTACAGCTCATTCCACTTGAAGATATGAGCTGAGAATGCTTCACACTCTTCCATTTAAATACACAGAACAACTTTAATTTCTATGCCGGCGAGAATGAAGTTTTCGACCGAGTTTTCATTGTTGAAAGAATTCTGAATTCACTCTGAGCACACTTGGGAGCATTCTTAGCTCATATCTTCAAGTGGAATGAGGAGTATTGAATTGAATCTGAGGGTGGGTTGCAATATGGGGAACACAATAATTTCAGACAAAATCAGCGTAAAAATAGACCCAAATAACATGTCAAAATTTTCAAGCAGTGAAGCGCTTTACATGACCGTCCACGGCCATCATCATCGTGAGTTGCAGAAAGCCGATATTCTTCCGGATCCCAATGACATAAACAGGTTAAGCTATTAGTATAGGTAAGCTATAAAATGACTTCTTGAACAGATCCACTGGGGAAAATACAGCGTTTGGTGCAACGGAATAAAGTTAGTTTCTGCTTGGTATATTCGTTCTAAAGTCCTATTCGTTCTAAAGTATCCAAAGTCCTACGTTCTTCGGGTGTCAGGATCATGCTTTTAAAGTGAGACCGCTTTATTTTAAGAGAGATTTTGGCAAATCGCCGTTTCTTGGGCATGCTATTGGTGATTGGAATTCCCTCCCAGACAAGATCCTTCAGCCTCCGATATCAGTGCCTATTCTCCGACGCAGGCTATCAGTGCTTTTTAGACTTTCATAGTTCTCGGTGGGACTTGGTGGGCCCTTTGTTAAATCTGCGAAGGCGTTGCTGCGACTTGATTCCTGGTGGAATCGCTTAATTAATTTCCGCTGATTGTATCTCATTGTTTTGTTTTGTGCCAATAAGGTTGAAGTAACTTTTTGCGATCGAATAACGTGTCATCATACTTTGTAACTCTGCGTAACGTATGATAAGGGGAGATCCCCTGAAATACAGTAATTCATTCATTCATTATTTTCCAGCTGGACCTCACGGTACATGCAGTGCCTTTGAGTCCGCAATTCGATCATCACCTAGAATGATGCTGTTTGGCTTGGCTCTGCCATACTAGTATGATTCACGTGAAGAATTGATTCTGCCAATCGGTTTGACCCTGTTGGAAAACAAGGGGGACGGTGAAAGCGATCAAATGAAATGTTGTCACGATCTCATTTTGGAGATTAAGCTTATTCTGAAAACGAGTTTAACCCTGTTGGAAAACAAGGGACGGTGAAAGCGATCAAATGAAATGTTGTCACGATCTCATTTTGGAGATTAAGCTTATTCTGAAAACGAGTTTAACCCTGTTGGAAAACAAGGGACGGTGAAAGGATCAAATGAAATGTTGTCACGATCTCATTTTGGAGATTAAGCTTATTCTGAAAACGAGTTTAACCCTGTTGGAAAACAAGGGACGGTGAAAGCGATCAAATGAAATGTTGTCACGATCTCATTTTGGAGATTAAGCTTATTCTGAAAACGAGTTTAACCCTGTTGGAAAACAAGGGACGGTGAAAGCGATCAAATGAAATGTTGTCACGATCTCATTTTGGAGATTAAGCTTATTCTGAAAACGAGTTTAACCCTGTTGGAAAACAAGGGACGGTGAAAGCGATCAAATGAAATGTTGTCACGATCTCATTTTGGAGATTAAGCTTTTCTGCCAATCGGTTTAACCCTGTTGGAAAACAAGGGACGGTGAAAGCGATCAAATGAAATGTTGTCACGATCTCATTTTGGAGATTAAGCTTTTCTGCCAATCGGTTTAACCCTGTTGGAAAACAAGGGACGGTGAAAGCGATCAAATGAAATATGTTGTCACGATCTCATTTTGGAGATTAAGCTTTATCTGAAAACGAGCAGGATAACCTCACTTACGCAGAACAGGCATGATTGAGAAAAAGTAATCGGGTTGAAATATCAAGAATCAAAAACGATCTGGCGAATGTCGAGAACAAATCCAAATTGAAAAATGTTGTCAATGAACGAGTTTGCAGTCATTTCCAGAACTAAGAACCCTTGAGAGCCAACAACTGAGTTGGAAAACCGAAAATAAAGAATCAAGTTGGGGATTTCGCATTAAACAACTTTATTGGAAAATCGAATGAAAATAACCAAGTTGGGAAGTTGGGAACCATCACTGAGTTGGAAAAACCGAGGACCAAGATCCATATAGTTGGAAAGTCGGCGTGATCCCAAGTTCAATTTTTGACAACCCAATGAGCGCACCTTGACTGCCTTGACACCCAGTGACGCGCCTTGATACCCAATGAGCGCGCCATGACTACCAATTTCTCTCAAAGGATTTCTCTCAATGGACATTCTCTCAATGGATGCGTTTGAAATTTTCCTGAAGGGAATCTCGAACTCTCTGATGAACTTCAGCCATTAATCTGAGCTAAACCTCTCTTGGAAGACCGCTCATCTGACGTAAATCTCTATCTTTACCACTGTTTTGCGCCAAAGTTCATATTTTGTCACAAAATTGCTATATTTTGGCACGTGTTCTCCTAATTTCGGTCTCTTTTTTCCTCATGACTCAAGTTGATTCATTGACCTGAAGTTGAGTATCCGGCCGTGACCTCATGCACGTCGCGACCATAACGAACGCATCGATCTGCCACTCTTTGAGCAGCATCCACGATCAAACGTCTCGAACCTCCGGAGCGAGCACACACTCTAATCCGATTATTGTTTTCTTGTTTCGGAAAAAAAAATTTCACAAACTTCGAGCCACATTCCCCAATGTTCAACACAACGGCTGCGGAAAACCCAACCCGAAGGAAGGTGAGACGTTAAACGTTCAACGCACCGTGTTGAAGAAAACAGAAAGAAACCTACAAGGTTGGTTGTTAAAAACTGAAGCACGGTTCCCTTCACCTTTTCTCAAATGCAAATCCAAGTAGAAAACAGATAATGCTTGAATCCAAGGCTCGAAAGGTCATACCCCAAAGATATCACATTGGTTCCAAAGCGCTCTCTCTTTCAGCTCCGACACGCGGGATTGTGCGGTTGGAAGGCCAGAAAGTAAGGCAGAATCTCTTATGGGACCTTCGGATGGTAACTGAATAGTGATAAGTGGTAAAATAGGGGTAAGTGACCCAAAGTTAAGTGAAACAAACCGCAGAGAGAGAGAGAGTATCCAACAAAATGACCATAAATGGGGGGTGCGATAATTCGAAGGCGAAAAACTGGCCAAAATGGCAAGATCTAGGAGTTAGCAGCAGAACCATATTCGAGTTTTTTCTCGAGCATCATGAATGTTTTGGATCCTTGGGCACAATATCGCTCTGGGTACATTTTTTAAATGATTCGCACTGTATTTTTGTAGTGCGAGCACAGTTGTGGAGAGGGCCCGCAGCGGCAGGTGTTGAACGGTGTTTTGGCCATTTCATTTGGCGTCTGTCTCGCAACTGGCTCAGACTTCGGCTCGCTTCTTGACTCTTGTCAACGCTGAACCGTTTCCTGCGGGTACCTTCAGAAATTTAGTGAGGTCGCAAAACTGTGGAGAGCATGCCGTGGAGATTTGACGGGTTCGGGGACGAGTTTTGTCTTGTTCGCCACCGGTACTTTCCGCCAACCGGCGTCTTTGGACCTCTTGGCACAATTTTTGAAATTTTTGCCCGCTTTATGACGATCGTGGGCAGCCGTTTGCCAGTGCACGTTGAATGATGCAGGTGAGCGAACACGATGTTGGGTCCCTGCTGCGTATGCTGTGGTGGTCAACTTCTGGAGTGTCTTGGTGCCAGCTCCATCGTTTTCGGCCCTGAAGTGGGCCAATTCACGGATGCGAATTGTTTTTCGCTTTTGTGCAGTGTTTTCTGTGTTCTACGCGGAACATTGTTTGGAAATTTGCGAATATTTCAAATTTTGAACTTGAGCGGCTTCGTGGAATGACATGGACAGAACAGTCTTAAGCATCTGTTTTAGGAAAATTATCACGTACATATCTGACATCCTTCCAGGCCATAAATTCTGGAAATCCAAACTCAAAAGCATCACTGATAACTAATTTCTCGCGACTAGATGACGTTGTCAGCAGTGAGCAGGAAGGGAACTCAAGAAAGTGAGAAGGTCATGGTTCGGCGTGGTTGTATCTGTCTGTGGGCAAAGGTTTTGCGGCGCCGGTTTCCTTATACCGATCGTGCTTAGACAGCTCGCCAAAAACACAGTTGGGCCTGGTTGACGCCTTGCTTGAATTCTTTCTTTCTGTCCATTAGAATGACAAAATTCCGTTGTCCGTAATTTGCGATCCAAATAGATCGGCGAAACTCCCAACAAGATTAGACATATTTCATTTTTGAAGGGTTTTGATGGTCTCGTGGCGAGTCCTTATGGCATGACATCGTCAAGTTTCAAACAGGACTTCCTAGGCAGTTGTGCAATAAACATTTTACCGGAGTGAGATCTTGTTAGGCTGAAAAAAGTTTAAGATCGTGACATAGATAACAAACAAAAGGGGGCCTATAATGCTACCCTGTGGAACACCAGTTGTGACAGGCAGGTGATCAGAAAAAGAATTTTCCACTCGAACACATTGGGTCCGTCCAGTCAGGTAGCCCACTAACCAATTCTTGGTGCACTGAACAACCCCTAAATATGCCATTTTTTCGATCAGGAGTTCATGACGCACGACATCGAAAGCCTTGGAAAAGTCAATCGTAACAGCATCAACGCAAAAGCGATTGTCCATGGCACTTGCTATGTTCTGAGTAAAAGCAGTTAACTGAGTGGCACAGGAGTATCCAGGACGAAACCCATGCTGAGCGCTACTGAGTCGTTTATTTGATTCAAGGTCCCGAATGTAACGTGCGACAATCAACTGAAGAATTTTAGAGCAGGTGTTCAGAAGGCTAATGGGACGGTAGTTGGAGGAGTCAGAACGATTTCCTTTCTTCAAAACTGGCACTTAAATTGAGATCTTCGGATTTGAGAAATATTTCCCTGCTTGAGACTGGTATCAAAGATAACTTTCAGGTAATTTGCAATGATATTTGGAATTAGCTTCTAGAAACCAAAATCAAACGGACCCCGTCCCTTAAGTTTGTTTTCAGGCATCGTTTTAATTCTATTAACAATCAGAGTTTCAGTGACTGTTTGAGTCTGACTGTTCGGGAGATTTTTCTCATTTTCACACCACAATCCAACAAAATGAAGAAACACGTACAATCTCGTTTTCTTGAAAGAAAAACAACTCGACTTTACACATTTCTTTCCATGAAGGTTTGAACCTACGAAGCTTTCCACAAGTAGTTGACAGTTATCACCTCAATGTTTCAACAAATTTTGGGCCGTGAATCTGTCAAATCACAACGACAAATTGATGAGGATTTGGTAATTTTGTCTGATTTTTCTCAATTATTCAAGTGAAAGAAACTTGTTCTGTTTGAGTGCATTTGCGAAGTGTAACCGTTAAGAGGAGACGAACGGCGACTAATGGGGATTAACACTTCCGCTAGTGATCCAATTTCGACGGCATCCAGTCACTGAAATTACACTGCTTCCCTGTTCACAGCACTCGTATTGAACCACACCCAATCGGACAGTGCTTGACTCTGTGGCTCACAAAACTGGATACGCTTTTTCCTATCACCGTTGTCATGGCGACTGTGGCTGATTGATCTTGGGAGCTTTGAGTTCAATTGCAGCGCAATTGGGTTCGGTGAGTAGGCGGCTTTCGTCTTGGCGTTGGCCGTTCCTGGATGCGGTCCTGTGACTGCTGTTCGCCCTGGATGCGGCTCTGTGATGTGTGACACGTTACGCCATGCACGGATGCGGTAATTCACCGGCTCCGACTTGAGGCTGAGGATTGTGTCGTTACGACAGAGATCATCAATTAAGTTGGCTCGGTTTCGTTTCTGCTGTTTTTGTGTCAGGCGATTCACGTCTTCAGCACCGGAACAGACTCTTGCAGAGTGGCACCACCTTGCAGGTTGCGGGTGATTCTTGCCGAGTGACATCTTGTTGACGGCCGGTAAGTACTTTATCTGACGATTTGATCTTACTCCTTAAAACCTAACCAGCGCAGAACTGATCATGGCCTTTCATATCAATCTCCAATAATTTGCAAATCCAACAGATACTTTAATTCGTTCTTCCCTCGAACAATAAGGGATTGGAATTGTCTTCCTCCAACAGCCCCTCTGGTTTCGCGTGCCATAAGAGTTCTGCGGGCGCCGCACCGATTGTAGCATTTGAATCTTGTTTCCTGTTTGCTTTTCACCCTTTTATTCCTTGACTTAAACCTTTTAATCTTGTGACCATGTACCGAACTAACCTGTGCCTGCCACCAATGAAATTGTGGCAGTATTGTTTTTTAATAAAATAAATAAAAAAATAAAATAAATTGTGTCTTTCTGGAACGCTTCAATTTGAACTGGAAATATGACGCACATCTCTGCAGAAAACGCCCTTCAAACTGGGCTTGAGAGAGACTCAAGTTGTCATTCAGATTTTTTTTAATTTCCATTATGTTTATTTTATATGGGCATGTAAATAACTTTATGGGGAGGATGAATGACCTCTGTTGCACCTGTGTTTGGTAATTAATTCAAGGGCAGACGGTCGGTCAAATTCTCTTCAATGTCAACTTGAGCGGCTCTCAGATCCTGTACAATATAGGTACGTACCCTACTAAAAGTTCGAAATAAAAGTTACAAATTCCTTACTAAAAGTTATCGAACATAGGTACTCGGTTTTAACTCTGGGGCCATTTAGAATACAAAACATCATGACACTCGCTGCAAAACATCATGACACTCGCGCAAAGTGTGAAATGCAGCAAGCTCTGTTGAAATTAGATGGAGCCTGTATTAGCTATATTCGACCTTCAAAATTTCTCCTGTGTTCGAAGATATTTGGTGGACTCTGTATATTTGTCCTGAGTTAGTCAAAACTGTACTTTGTTGTTTTTTTTTTCTCGTTCGGAAACGTTTCACTATGGAAAACACTGCGATAAAGACAAAAACAGGCAAATTAGTTCACCCTACTGCACATTATTTATTGTTGACGTGGTGTAAAGTTCTGAATGTTTCGAAGTGTTCCCAAAAGTGAATTTTTGAAACGAAATAAAATCCACATCTGTGCTACGTAGATTAAATCCCATTTTCAGGTTTTTAGAATTCTTCTGCAAACCCAGCTGCCGGCTTTGTCCATGAGATCTCTACAGATCCGGACGCTGGGTTTGAGGTTGATGCGCTGCTATTGATTTGGCAAAGGCCTTTGATCAAGTGGACTTATAAAACGTGCTGATTTTTGAATTAGCCACTTTAAAAGTTGTTCCTTGCATTATCAATTGGCTTATAGGCTACATTTCAAATAATAGGGTGCAGTTTGTCCGCGGGTGGACGAGGTCTTGTCTTTCCCTTGTCCCTGTTATTTCTGGTGTCCCCCAGGGCAGCATTCTGGCATGCACCCCTGTTATTTATTATTGGTAGAAATGACTTGCCCAATAGTCTGAATTGCAAACTTCTCTTCGTCGCAGATGATTGTATTTATTTTGTTTTCAAAACTTGAGATCGTATCTGCACTTGGGGTGTGTCTTCGCGCATGGACATCTGTGTTATTGCCTTTGATCAAGTCTGCTTTGCAGAAGTCTCTCGAATATTTTCAAACGATGACATAGGTGCACTTTGAATTTTGATAAGTTTCGAAATTTCTCATCCCAAAACTGCACAGAAAGGGAACGTTTCTAGCAGGTTTCATCATAATCTCCAGATGCTTTTCAAAACGGAGTTTCGCAATTTGTCATCTGTGCATATTTGAACTTGTGATGCGGTGTGAGAATCGCAGCTCCTTTAGATATATACACATTTTTGACGTCTACAATTTCTGCTTTTGGAAGTGCACAGAAATCATTTTAGCCCGTTGAAAACGTTTCATTTCCGATGTAATAACTCCGGCACTTTTCAAGTGATAGTAAATAAAGTCATAAAGATATAGGTCATATGGATTGATATAACCACTCTTAACATGAGGATTCGATATATGGAACACCTTGAGAACACCTTTTTTAATATGGGCTTAGATGTGAGTGTTCTATTCGGAACATTGTTTGGAACACGTAGAGTGTTATTGGAACACCTCCTGTCACAAATTTGGAACATATGAACGATTTTGGAACATAAAGCGTTTCCAAATCGTTCATGTGTTCCAAATTTGTGACAAGAAAATGGTATAAGAAAAAAAAATTTCTTGCGAGTGCAGGGCCCCATTCGAGCATTCTCGCACAAAACGCACTCTGCGATCTAAAGTCGCGTCAGGGTTTGGAAAACGCGCTTTGGCACGGGAAATGCTCAGAGTTTCGGGAATCCAGCAGTTATTTTGCAACAGTGTTATTTTACCATACCTCTGCCATGCTGCGGCAAACAGTAATAAGCTCTCATTTCTGTTTTCTCGCAGCTTTGTGATTACGTCGTGATTATAACGCTTCCATCGAAGCCAAAGGGTTCTGAAAATGTGTTCGGGTTATGTCATTTATAAGGGGGGGACACTATTGCACGGTGACAGGGAAACATTTTTACAAAAAAGCTGTACTTGCCGTGCAATTGTGTCCCCCCTTTGGCTTCTGCAGACGGTACCTACAGGGTGTGCTTTTTCTCTGTCGTGCAATTGTGTTCTCCTCAAACGGTTTTCTTTTGCATTTTCGTTGCTATACTGCCTGCATTATTTTTTCTTATTCTGTATCTGTAATTGCGGGCTGAGCAAATCATGGGGTTTAGTCGCTTAATAAGAGATCGCGCAGGGAGATCAGGTCAGGTTAGGTCAGATTGGATCATATTTGGTCCAGGTTGTTTTAAGTAAAGGTACACTGCACAGAGAACCCAAACCTGACCTAACCTTACCTAACCTAACCTAACCTCATCTAACCTAACCTAACCTAGCCAAACCTAACCTAACGACCTAACTGAACCTAACTCAACTTTACCTAACCTATATGCAAAGCGCCTAACCTATCCCAACCGACTACCCACCCTCCAGAAAAATAAGGCACACCCTGTACCCTTATGCTGGTGCCAAAGGGGGGACACAATTGCACGGCTAAGGGTACAGCTTTTTTCTGAAAATGTTTCCCTGTTGCCGTGCAATTGTGTCCCCCCGTATAAATGACTTAACCCATGTGTTCAAACGGAATCCTCCGAGTTAGAGTGTGAGTGTTTTGAAGCTTAGGGCCTTTTCTGGACACCGTATGGATTTCAATGCATTTTAATTTCTATCTTTTTATCTTCTCCTTCCACCAACAGTGCCAGTAGAATCAAAAAGTCTTCGCTCTTTTGAATGCGATGCGATATTTTAAACGTTTGAAGCCGTCTCGTTTTATAATTGAGACCCTGCAACACTGTTTTTTTTTCGAACACGTCGGACGTGAGGCTTCTCGCTTGAGTGGATCGACGTATTGGAAATCTTTTGGGCCAGAAATGAAATGCCATGCACAGAAGCCGGTGAGGGAGCTGAGATTCAGGTTGAGTTGAAAGCGTGTCGCTAAACTGTCTGCGGTTTGTCCATTTTTTGAAAAGGTACCTTCTGTAGTGTTACCTATACCTGTAAAAATAAGGTACCTACATGGTGAACGAAATCACCCGCGGGAAATAAATGGCTTAATTCCGATTTCGCTGTTTACATCGTCAAGTCACTTCAGACAATGTGATGTCTATCCGCATGCATGCCTTAAAAACCTTCAGTGTATGGGTCCCTTAACGCGTGTCGCTCGCTACCAAATAGATTGCTAATTTTGTGACCCACAGACGTTACCACTGAACCCGGCCGATTTTCTGCGGTTCTGATTTCTAGTAGCTCTAAAATGTTCGGTCACTGTGCCCAATACTTGATGTTTTTATCGAGTTTCTCATTTCGGCAATGATGTTTGCCTCGCCTTATTTCTACAAGGCCACCCCAACCAACCTATCCTATCGTAACCTATCACCCACTAAACCTACCTTACCTAACCTACTATAATGCCAACCTAACCTGAAGAAAACCAGCATCGCCCTCGCTATACCTTTGCAACTTTTGGTGGTGTCTGGGCAAGCGAACGTCTGCGAAGTTGGCCACTTAGACCTAGCTGCATCAGCAGGTGAAACAAAAGTTTATCTGTTCAGCATGTGGCTGATTTTGCCAGCCAACTATTCACTCAAGATTATTCATTGTTCCTGCGTGAGCGGTGGTTTTCACATTTAGATCCGCCCGGAACGGCGAATCTTTTAAAATCAATATTGACCCGCGAATATGGGTACCTACATCCCGATATATCCCGATGGGATAAGAGGAAAATTAAGCTAACCTAATCCAACAGAACCGCAGCCTAACCTATCGTAACCTAACCAAGACAAAACCTATCGTTACCTAATAACCTGCTGTATTTTCTTCTCTCAGAACACGGGTATTTTCTCCCACTCTTTTGCGGGTCGGGAGTTTTACTGCTGGTCAGTTGGTCTTCACCATCCCTGGCGCACTGATCGAGTCATGGTTCTTTTTTTTGTGTCGAGTTGAACTGACAGCGGATTTTTTGGTTAGAGTTTCGAATACACACCTACCGCCGCAACCGCCGCAACCGCCGCAACCGCCGCAACCGCCGCAACCGCCGCAACCGCCGCGAACCGCCGCAACCGCCGCAACATTTTGATTTTCCAGCCGCAACCGCCGCAACATTTCAATTTTCACGAGAAGTTTGAATTTCAAGCTCACCTATAACCTAACCTAATCGAACTTAACCAAACCTAACCTAACCTATTGGGCCCAATTCAAAACAACAATTATCCAGGAACAGTGATCCAGACAAAGTCAGGTCAGGTTAGGTTTGGTTCGTTTGGGAATTGTTAGTTTGAAATCTTCGTGAATTTTCTGACCTTGCCTAAACTAACCCACTTTCACCAAACCTTGGAATACTGTTCCTGGATGGTTGTCTTGAATTTTGGTTGGTTTGGGCTGGTTAGGTTAGGTCAGTTTAGTCTGAATTTCAAACTTTTCACGTGACGATTGAAATGTTGCGGCGGTTGCGGCGGGTATTCCAAATGTTGCGGCGGTTGCGGCTGTAAAATCAAAATGTTGCGACGGTTGCGGCGGTAGATGTGTATTCGAAACTCTAACCGATTTTTTGAAACTACCCGCAATAGACCGTAATGCGGGCTGATTTTCTTTCCATGCACCATGTGCATGTCCATTGCACTGCGCAGTTTTCGCAATAATTTTCCCATTTTGTGGAACCGGCACAATGCAGATTTGATTGTTGCGACCCGCTGAACGGTTCGATTGACCAAAAGATCAAAGCAACGTGTCATCACAATCACAATCGCACGGCCGCGCCGCAATGAATTGGGCCACAAATTCCCAGGTTGCTGCGCGGGCACGGATGGTCACACTGCAATGTCCATAATTTGTTAACAACTGCTGGCAGTCATAACTCGGAGAGACCGGGCTGCTATCCTCTTCGGCTGAGCATATTTTCAGTTCTTTCTCACTAAATGAATGATCGGACGGTACCTGTACCAGAGCTTCTTGAATGAACATTTTCATGAACAAATTCATTCAAGAAACTCTGCCATATACTTTGCCCGCGATAAGTCTTCTAACAAATGTAACCTCGGTAATTTCAATCCGCAGTTGAACCAAGAGTGGAGACTTAAGTCCTGACTTTTCCGAAAATTTGTGTGCGAATTTGTGTGCGAATTTTTGGAAACATTTTCTGAAAAAGAAATTTGTGTGCGAATTTTCGGAAAAGTCAGGACTAAACTCTCCAAAGCAGGTTAAACCTGGATTGAAATTGCCGCGGAAAAAGTCGCGCAACTGCCTGGCTGGCTGCGCTTTGACTTGCGGTTGAGGAATTCGGGTACAGGTTGAATACGCACTCGGGATTTTACGATCCGGTGCCTGGCAAATCCAGGAAGACACTGCAAGCGCAGGAGCTCACAGGAGTTGAGCTAACGAGCCTGACAGCCTGTTGCGCGCGACTATAACCTGAGATTGGCGATTTCAAACACGGAGGCCATCAATTCCAAACGACTCACTGAAGGGGAGCAGGGGGCAGCGACCCTGCCAAAAATGCCTCAAGCGGTTTAATCGCTCCTCTGTGGCCTGTGCTCATCGGTCGCTCAGGTCGGAAATTTGGCCCCTGGAACACCCAATATCGCACCCGGACCCAACATTTCTTCAACGTCTAAAGGCTCCACTCCAGACCCCCCGCTAAGCGCTCTGTCCCTTGAAACCCCGCTATGGGGCTCCGGTGTAGACCCCAATTAATGGGGTCCTCCGCCCCTGGACGCCGGAAGGACCTGGGCAGCATGCTCCCCTGCGAAACCGCGGAAATGACTTTCCCGCATGTTCCGTATGCCTCTATGAGTTGGCAAGGCCTCAAGAATTGATTCTGTTATCGAAGACTTCAGGCACTCTGTGTAGGGATATTGTTCTTTTGAGCCAGAGCATGGTGCAAAAAACGATGCCAAAGCTCTTCGTACCAAAATTCTTCTTCACATCATGCGTTCATTAGGCGCATGATGAACGCCTCTCAATCATTCAGGCGCAATTTGGAATCAATGGCAACATGCGTTCCAAAATATCATGACACTCATGTAAGGCGTGAAATTGCGCTAATCCCGGTTGTAATTAGATGGCCCCCGCATTAGCTAAAATTTCTCCCAGGACTTTTGGTTGACTCTTTATAGATACTTCTAATGATGCAATTAACATTTTCCAACATTTGAATATAGGATGTATTTCCCAGGAAATGAGGATGTATTTCCAAACTTTTCTGGACCATGGCTCATCAGCAAAAAAAAGCAAAAAGCAGCAAACAGCAAAAAGTAAAAAACAGCAAACAGCAAAAAGCAGCAAAATGCAGCAAACAGCAAAAAGCAGCAAACAGCAAAAAGCTAAAAGTGACAAAAAGCAGCAAAAAGAGAAAGCAACAAAAAGTAGAAAGCAGCAAACAGCAAAAAAGCTAAAAGTGGCAAAAAGCAGCATGAAGCAAAACGCAGCAAACAGCAAAAATGCAAAAAGTGGCAAGAAGCAAAAAGCAGCAAACAGCAAAAAAGTAGATGATGCACCCCATATGGAACCCACCTCGGTATTTTAAAGCAGAAACTTCACTACACTGCGGCTATTTTTGATAATTTAAATTCTGGCAGCCTGCTCAAACCGTGCGGCATTTAAGCAAGTCACTGACCGAGGTCTTGTATTTACCTAGTCTTTGTTTTGAGGGAAACTACGAGTACAAAACTGATGGGCCGCAAATTGAGGTCAGAAAATGGTCTGCGGCAGAAGGTCGCTTTTGTCTGAGAAAAATACTGTGAAAAACCAAAATCTGTCCCATTTTTGCGACCACAGACAGCACTGCCACACGAGCAGTGAAGATTGTTTTGAATCTCAACTTTCTGCCGACACAGAAAAACCTGAAAGACAAAAGAGCATTTTCCGGCCAAGATGCAAAGCGACGTCCGCGAGAGATTTCATGGAGAAGAGCAATTTAGTGGATTTAAGCCTGTTCCCAGATGACGCACACCCGTCGTATTTTGATGTGATTCGTGAACAATCGAATGTGAATGCGAATTCCTCAACGGGATTTCATTTTCGGTGTTCTGACCATTTTGTTTTGATTCTTTTTTGACTTCTCTCAAGACTCTTCTCACCTCAGGTTGAGAGCCCTCTCAAATTGAGAACCTTCTCATATACGACAAAATCTGTTTTAATAAGGCCCCATATGGCCGTCTGTCAACGAGCCGCATAAGCTCCAAGTGGTTGTCCAAACAATTGTGTCTTGACGCACAGCAAGCATGCACTTTTACCCCGTGAAGTTGGCACTCCAGAAAATTGGCACTCCATTTTCGTTAATTACATACTTTTTGAGAGTGGGCTTCGCAGTGTGGCTGAAATGCCACAACCGCGTCTTTTTTGAAGCGCGTCCATTTGACGCGCGAGTCGCTTTGCTGTGGGCCTCAGAACTGGCGTGTCTCGGGTTTCTTGGTAAAGGCACAATGAAAGGCTGCCGTGCCCGGTCGCGTATTAGATTAATCTATACGAATCGGGCACTTTTCCATCTAACCCCATGTTAAAAGTCCTGAGCCATAAAAAGGCAGGAAAACACTCTGAACATAGAAAATGGTTTTGGTAAGGTTAGGATAGAGTTGGGCGAGGTTAGGGCAGTGGTTAGGTTTGGTTATAGGTTAGCTTTATTTTGCTTTTTTGCCTAAGCGCCAAATCGGGATATTGCCCGATTCATATAGATAAATTAAAATACGCTGCCCGGTCTGTGGTGTGGCTGCAGTGGTAAATCTGCTGGGAGCCTTGCAAACGTCGACGCGCTTGAAACTTCGCATCGCACGCGTCGTCGCGTTTAAACGATGTACTAACTACAGCCTGCGAGGACGCATGAATCCATCGGCCGTCGATTGAGAAAAACAGGCTGGCAAGAGAAACTGCTGGGTAGAGCGGAAAAATAAGCTTCGTCTGAACAGCCCTTTGACGCACGTAGTTGCGTTAGATGTGAACGCTTAAAAAGGAGATAGTTTTGTTGTCGGGCTGCACGCGAAAAATCAATTCAGCCGTGCAATTTTCGTTGCGCATTGCCATGAGATCGACTGTTTTTGTCCACACGTTTTCCCACGAGACGTTTCCGGATAATTTCCTTTCTGTGAAATAATCGCGCACGCAATTACCTATTCTCATCTTGAGGTATACGAACATTATCTCAGCCTAAGAAAAATACTTTTTAACACATTGGGCCTCATGATATCATTTTCATTGAAGAGCACATCCGGACAGAATCACTTTGCCACATGTGCGTTCTCTTTCCACAAGTTTTGGTGGTTCATCCGTTCATACCTATCCGTTCATACCATAGGTCAACCACACTGCTTTGTTTTGTCCCGGTCGTGCAAAGTCAAAAAAATGCATTTACGTAAAGTACCTTCTCATGGTTTCTCATCTTAGCAGAATTCGTCCAAATTTTTTCAAATCGCCATTCTTTGACGGACGCGAACGTTTTGAAAGTGTCTGGTCTTGACGACTGAAATGGGAATGACCCAAATCGGAACAGAAGTCAATGAGGAGGTCAAGCATTTTTCACAATCTAAAACGGTGTGTTTACACCTGAACTGGGACACATGGTGGTGTTGATTGGAGACGCATTTTGGCGGGGAGAATTCACGGCCCGAAATTGATTCTTCAATGGGATTTTGATAAAATTACATTTTTGAAAACACAATTTTCTTCGCATCAATTTTCAAATAATTTGATGATTTTCAAATTCCATTGAAACTGGAAAAATTAAATTACTGAAATATCATTTTATTTTCGAATTACTTAATAACTTTCAACTTCCCTTAGAGCGGGAATTTGCAAAAATATAGTGTGTGAAAGGGAGCCCAAAAGTTCAGTGGCACGTGCTGCTATAGCCATATAAAAATACCAAACACTTCGTGTGTCTACAATAATAATTATTGCATAGTCTGTTAATGTCACAATTTGTACATCTTGCAGGCGTAATTAACGGTATAAGCAACGAAATCTTTGGCGCAGCAGATTTTATCTTTCGTCCGGAAACAACAGTCTGTTCTGTTCATATTACGCCGCTCAAATGCTTAGATAATTTTCGAAATAGCTCAATCAAGGAACAGATGCTTCTTTTTATCTCTTCCTCTGCGGATAACGCTGCCGCATTGGAATTTCTTCACATGACCCTTGCAGCATGCGTAATCCACAGCTCGAGCCATCTTGCGCCGTCATTTTTCTCCTGCAAGAACGCAGACGTTTAATTCACTTCTCGTGAGATGCTGCAATTTCCGGCTGCAATTTTCAGTGGAGGCACTGACGAACTTTAATTTGTAATGAGTGCATGTACTCAATATTGTTGATGTAAAAAAGGTTGGAACTTTGCAATCAGAAGCTACATTTATTTGTCTAACCAACGTGATATACTCTTACTTTTTGCCTTTCCTTTTTTCTTAATTAAAGCTAACCAGGTAATCGACGAATATGCGGCCCACCGCATTCCGTGGGTACATAAATGGCCTGACATAATCTAACTTAAGCTATTCTAACCTAACATAACCTGACCTAACACTTTGAGGGTAGGTTAGATTGGGTTAGGTTAGGTTGTGTTATAGGATAGATTACATTCGGTCGGTTACATTCGGACCCAACAAATCTGCAAACACGAAGTTCAGCTTGGAACACGAAATTTTAACATGGGCAAAGATAGGAAGTGTTCTTTTAGGAACACTTGGTCTGTTATTGGAACACACTGAGTGTTGTCCATTGGAACACTCAGTGTGTTCCAATGGAACACTTAAAGTGTTCCCAATGGAACACTAAAGGTGTTCCATATCGCTCATGTGTTCCAAATCTGTGACAGGAATGTCACAGATTTGGAACACCCAGTGTGTTCCTGGAACACACTGGGTGTTCCATAAATGTTCCTAAAAGAACACCTCCTATCTTAGCCCATGTTAAAACATAGTGTTCCAAGCTGAACGTCGTGTTTAGAGTGTGGTGGGCCACATATTCGTCGATTACCGCTAACCAAACGTGACCTAACCAGCCACCCTCGATGCCTATTGCATGTTGTCAACCTACGACTTGGTGCACGCCTATGAGGCCCAGAAAACGCAGGTATCCGAATTTCGCGCATCCACATGGTACTGCTGACTGATTGTATTGTTCAACTGATAAAACTTCAATCTCAATTTCGTACACATGGTTTCCATTCTGGATAAACATTGTCACGGCTCTGAAGCCAAAAAAGGCATTGTTGTTTTTTTACATTTATAGTTACCTGACATAAATATGAAACAATATTAGAGTCCTCACTTTGCAGGTCTATTTCTATCATTTCCATAGCTCTTCAAAGATATTTGAAAAATTGTTATGCTTGCAATTTTAGGTTTCGCTGTTTTCAAGGGAATTATTCATCCCCTCCATTTCAGAACAAAAACTTGTCAAAAACTCAGCTAAAATTGGATTAGTCTAGTTCAAGAGATTTTGCTAAGTCAGGAGAGGAAAGAGCAGTTTGATGGTGTTTTCATAGATTTTTGAGAAGGACTTTGATAAGGTGGTTTCCAACAACAGTCTATAACCTTTGACAAGGTTAACCATGCATAGACTGTTGGGGACGCTTGCTGCCGCCGATTTTCCTGTTCTCTTTTTCTCATAACTCTTGGAATCACATCTGAGAAGAAGATTTGTTATACGGTGGGAAGGAGCTTGTCTGACGAAGCGCTGATTTTATCATGCGGCGTTCCTCAAGGAAGTTCACTTGGGCCTGTTTAAAGCGTATTGCGCTTGGGCTTTTTATACCATTGACATTTTGAGTGACCTGCTGAGCTCCTGGGCTTTTTGCAGATGATTGAGTAAATTTAACTATGTCCTAAATGAGTAAACTGCGACTTACTCGCAGGTTCATATCTAGAGCCAATTTAAGAGACGAATGCATGTCTCGCAACAATGAAAAAGGAATAAGCGCTTTGCACAGAAATAAAATTTTCGCAACACAAATCTCACTCTTGAAAACGTCAACTCTTTTAAATATCTCGATGTCACAATTTCTCATGATCTCTCCTGGCGAGAACACATAAATTTTTCTTGCAGCAAGGCCAAAAAGACAATGGGTTTCGTCTTTAGAAACATGAGATCCACTCATCCAAAGAAACAAAACTAAAAGCATATCTGACCCTTTACCATTAATCGAGTATACGCACGCGCCGTATGGGACCCAGCAGGACAAGAAGATATTGCAAAAGTGGGAATGGTCCAAAGAAGAGCTGCCCGCATCATTACGAATTCATATGCCCGTCATGCCAGTATTACCAGTCTTCTGAGCGATCTTGGCCTGTCTACTCTGTCAAGTAGGCGCTAAACTCATTAGACTTTACCTTTTTAGCAGTGTTATAACCCACTCACTTAATTTTTCCATGCCACCTACCTATTTTTTGAAAACTAATCAACGAAGAACTGACAACGGCGTTGCCTATCATGCTCCAATATGCAAAACCAACCGATACTTCAACTCGTTTTTCCGCGAACATCCTAATT
>JASGXE010007985.1:0-30227 GCA_030068105.1 Sinentomon sp. SZTP_YWyxl
TATTCCAACAAGAGCTGGGTGGGTGTGGTGGGGGGTGGTGTGGGCGTGAGATGGCCGACCCACATTACTGGTCTTCTAATTTTAATGGGTATTTTACTATTTTTATTTCTGCCTATCTATCTGTCTGCCTGCCAAACTTTCTTTTCTTACGTACTGTGCTTCATTGTTCTTTCCTGACGTTACCTGCCTGATCAGTCAATAAAAAATAATTATGATTGGATCTCCGTCCATGGTTTTGTCTCATGTCAGTTACGTCCTTGGCTGCACAAACTTTTGATTATGTTTTATTTTTGGTTGAATCTCCATGAGTGCTGTATGGACAGGGTTGCCACTCACCTGGAAAATCCAGGGATTTGTAAATTTACACCTTGACAGCGGGAAAGGAAAATCCACGGATTTGTACATTGCACCTGGGGAAGTGGGAAAATCCAGGGATTATTTGTAAATATGCACCTGGAAAATCGGGAATTGCCAGGGATTTGTAAATTTGCACCTGGAAAATCCAGGGATTTGTAAAATTGCACCGGGAAAATCCAGGGAATTGAGGGCGAAAAACGAAACCTGGTCAATCCAGGGAATGCCTGTTGAAAGTTTTTTTTTTTAAGTTTCTTTTTCTAATTAACTTTTTTGAAAATGACGAGTTCCATCCAGCCATTCTATTAGGGGTCAAAATACAAACTTCCGTCTTTCTCAACCTATTTATTCAATTTGGTACCCACCTAGGTCCCACTATTAAGTGTCTCCATGCAAAATTTCAACTTCCTATGTCAAGATTAGTGGTTTTTGAGTTAGGGTGACATGGTCACATAAATGTTGGTGCAACTTAGCACGAAATTTCTAGAGACCTGGAAAAGATTTTTTGCCTACTCTGAAGCAAAGTATGCAAAAATTAGTCCTTTTTTGCTGACGCTGACAGAGCCAGTTTTTTTTTAGTTTGCCAATCCATGAAAAATAAATGCATTTCAGCCATTTGCGGCACTGGTGTAAGACATTAAATTGTGTCTGGCGCCACGATCCATTTCACAAACACCAGCGGCATTGATCATACCGTGTCATCAGACTTGAAAAAGACCCCAGGGGTCGAGACCCCGTCGCTAAATCGCGACATTCGATCCTAAAATGGCCTTAAATCAGGCAGCTACTTTCAGTGGATGTAAGACATGTTTGGCTTTGGAAGGAATTCCTTAAAACTTGGTGAGGGAGTAAAAAAATCAAGAACTCTGACTCTGTCAGCCAAAAGAGCAGCATTTTTCAGTAAAGGTGCCAATATTTACCTTTCTAGCTTGAAGAGTGCTGAAAAAAGCAATCGAAAGTAAAAAAAAATGTCAAAAACGTGAAAGCAGCAAAAATGCACCTTGATTTTTGTGGATTTTTTGGAAGTACGAGTAAATGAAAAATACGCTTCGCGTGAACAAAGTGTTGCACTGGAATCGCGATAGTTCCTCAGGCAATAAAACACAGTAATGGCATTTTTATCATTGGAATCAACATAAAACATAATTTGGTGTCATTAAAAAGATAAAGTCTAAATCACATAATTTTCATTTTTCTGACCCCTCACCGTTGCAGTGAAGGAACATTCTGAGCGACAAGGAGAAAACGTTTTTATGACAATAACCACGATTTGTCAGATGGTCCGTGTTTATTCATGATGTCATATATGACATCATAGTAATAATGCTTGTGTTGCACTGTTGAATCGGGAATGGCTGCGGGTTAAGGGTAGGGGAGGCGAAGCCATCACATTCACCATGGCAACACTTCTTGCCGGGTTTTAAAACTGGGAAGAGACCGGGAAATCAAGGGAATTCTGCTTTGGATTTTGAGTGGCAACCCTGATCGAGATTGTCATGCTCATTTGGCATGGAAGGTTTTGTTTTCAAGTTGATGTTTGCATTTTCAAAGTGTGTGCAGGGTTAGAGACACAAAAATGATATGTTTCATGTTTGTTAAATGCAAATGTGCAATGAAAACAAAATCATTATCGATTTCGGGGGATTCATTTTGTGAATTGTGCGCAAGTAGTCTAGCTAGAGTTTTAACCATCAACTCTCAATGAATGGCCTTCTTTATTCCAGTGAAATTTGACAAAATAAAGGTGCTTCACTGTCTGAGAAAAATAACACAGTGATGAAATTGTCTGAAATGTCGGTGAAATTCTGCAAAATCCAGTGAAACTTGTGGAAAAATTGCATGTTTCACTTAAAAGTTAAAAGAATATCGACATACAGGATGCACTAGAACATAAACTGCATACAACTCATTTTTTCTCACCTAAAACCAAAACCAAGCTCTTATTCTGCAACAGGATGGATGCAGTGCGGTCATTCTTATCCCCTTACCCCTCACCTCATCAGTTACCATCCGCTCACCTTTTGTTTGTTTCCGCAGAGAATTGCTTGCTGATGCTTCTGCTGCACGCTCTTCTGCTGCCACCCCTTCTCCTCTCTGACCACCCCACTCACATCAGTAAATGTATGAGTATCATATGCTGTTTGGTTTGGTTTCTTTCTACCCCCGTGACTGGCTTGAAGTGCTTTCTATGACTACAATAATTGCAACAGCAAGTGATGGGGATGATAAATCTGAAGACCAACAAGGAAAGCCGGCGAGCAACAGCTTCCCACCTTCTGAGACTGAGAACAACTGCATTTTTAAGAGCTTCTTCGTCGTTGGACAAGATTCATATTATCAGTACCAACAGAAGTTGAAAGTGAGAAAAGGGTTGTTTATGAGTTCCACTGCAGAGGGTTGGAGTTACAACGAAGATGAAATGAATAAGGGCAAAAAGATTGGAATTCAGTCAGCGGTGTGGGCAGTATTTTGGCAAGGGGGGCGGAGCAAAGGAACAGAAGTATAATTTTGGCCACGAAGCGGGCATCGGGGTTCGCGGGGGGTCTGGGGATGGCAGGCCCCTGACCTCCCCTCCCTACGCCACTGAATTCAGTTCCACAGATCCATCTTACCCCCTGAACTTGAATTGCCGGAAGTGCTGCCCTCATCGGATCAGAGACATGTCTCGTTATAACATCATGTTGCTTTCACTCATCTCAACTCTGTCTGAATCTGAAAGCAACCAACACGACACATTTAATTGACGGTGCTTGCCATCTTTTCTGGCACCATTGGTCGAGAATAATGCACTAAATGTGGGCCTTGTTCTTGGAGTCTCTTCTATGGCAAGATATCGTTTTTGCATCCCAACTAACTCAGCTCTGACAGCAAGGCTTGGCCTTCACTTGCCTAACACGAAGTCAAAGCTCGTGGCTTTCTTGAATTTCTCTTTTTGTTGCTCTGACAGAACAACCCCCAATCCCTTTCCCAATGGCTGCCCTCTCTGTAAAGCTGACTTGGTATTTGGCATGGGATGGGGGGTGGATGCAGTGTATGATTGTGCCAGATGGAGGTAGGAATAATGTTTTGTTGGTTGGGTTTGTGTTCAACCAAGAAATCATGGCACTGTGAGAGAGATGGTGCACTGGTTAACCGAAAAGATAAAATGAAATCTCCCGAATTGGGAGGGCCCACTTGCTTGTTGTGTAAAGTTCTCTAATTTTAATCCCCACCCTACCAACCATTCTTATCCGGTTTGTTATTATATTCGTACGAAGAACTAATGCACACACATCCAAAAATTTCATGTTTTGAAATTTGAAATACATTTCTCCAACAATTGATCTGCTGGTACTTGCATCATAGCTCCCTCTTCTGTTCGTGGTAGGCGTTCCTTGTGACACCCTCTGTCCCTTCTTTCCATCTTCTCGCTTGCTTGCGCTTTATAATCTTGCTCTGACCATAAATAGTTTCTCCCTTCCTGCCTTCGGCCTCTGTCTCACTCCCCACCTCCCCCCATCTTTCTCGCCCTCCCTCCATCCCACCCTCCCCTTCCTCACTCTCACTCTCTCCCCAATCTCTCTTCTCTTTGGTAAACTTCTTATGCAATTTGTAGGTACACATACACTGGCCGAGAAAAAAATGTGCAACTTTCGCTTTGTTTGCACACTTTCCAAAGGAATTAACTACCTACTCTGATTTTACTGATTATGTCTGGCATCCTTGAAAAGATGTGGTGGTCATTTCGACTGTGACACTTTTTTCTTTCGAATGCAGCAAGTGCAGAGGTGACACAAGAGTAGACATGTTCCAATCGATTCTGTGCAGAAGCCGTGCGTAAACACAAAATGTCAAAACCGTCCATAGCTGCCTGCAAGTCTGACCTTTTTCCATGACACTACCTACTTATGAGAACTGCACTGCCAGCCTGATGTATTTGCCAGCAGTGGGCGAGAGATGCGTCTGCACCACTCTCGTTGACATGGTGATTTGCCACATTATGAGAGAGCCACGCTGTCAATGCATTTGCTTTACTTTGGTAGCCATGGTGACTTGTCAATGCCATGTAGGTGACACCGCCCACATGAGCCTCAAGGTGTGAGCCATCTGTTTTCATCTCCCAATGCCTGTCAGGTGAGATGAAACAACCATCTGCTCCAGCTGGGAACGAGCTTCGGAAAAACAAGTCAGCGATACATGCTGAGTCCTTCATTAGGAATAAATTGGAAATTTACCTTTGAAAACAGGGTTCCTTTTTGGGCCTTGGTGTTTATGTGCTGTCTCAAGATAGCAAAACATTTTGCAACATGCAGGCGAGAGACTGGGGTATCATGATATTTTTCATTGACCATGGAGAAAGATGATGATTGTTTTTCATTATTAAAGAGTGGGATAAAAGGGATTTAGAAGTATCTGCCTTTCTACTGTTGTTTCTGGCAAAGCAGGGGTTGTTAATGCAAAAATATCGCTGTCGCTGGCGAAGAGGGTGTTGTTAACGAACACTTTTTTCTGCGATCGTGTCAACGAATTGTTTGAACTCAAAAAACAAGACAAGTGGTGAGCTTCACAGGAAAAAGAGATCAAATCGGTGGACGTTTGTCTGTCCCACCCATACAAGATCCCAACTCAGCCTCAACCTTCGCTGGATCCATCAGAGGTTGGCGCAAGTGACAATACGACATCATGCTGCTCGATGTAGTGAAACTCAAAGATAGATCCCTTTTGTGTTATTCGTATTAACAATGAGATAGAGAGAGAGTCTTAGAAAAATTAATCTTACTAATTTGTTTGTTTGTTTCCATTTGTCGTTTCTTTAACAACAATGAGCCCATTCATTCATTTAAGACTGGTTTCAATTGAAAGGATTTTCTAAATCCAGCGATTTCTAGCTTTTTCAGTTAGTCCATAAGTCTGTGAGGTTGCTCCCCCATTTTTTTTCTCGCAACACAAATGAACTCCACCACACCACCTTGACCTTGTCCCACATTGGTGTGCTCTGCTCCGGTTGGTTGTCCTGTTAAGATTTTTCTCCATTGCCTCCGCAATCTGGTTTCAAAGAATTCGAAGGAACAAAAATTAATTCTGTCAATTTCATTTGATTGGTTTCTCTTCTCTTTTTCTTGCATTTCTTCTTTTTATTTAAATAAACAAACCAATGAACCAAACTGCCACCAACCAACCAACCAATCAACTGGTTCTCAACTGCTACTGTTTCTGCCTCTCTGTCTGGATTGGATTGGGGATTGGATGGATATCACTCTCTATGACTTTGTCTGCCTTTCTGTCCGTCTGCTTTTCTGTCTTATCTCTCTCAGGAGTTCGAGGTATTTTACAACAAACTAACATTACGTTTGTCTTTTTTCGTGTAGCCTGTTTTAGCCTTAGAGTTGTTGGAGCAGAGATGCAAATGCTTAGAAGCAGAACCACATAAAGCCACACCTTGCATTGCATCCGTTCATTTTCTGGCTGTTTTGCTGTTAATTCGTTATTTTGGCTCTGTCCCCTCACCCGCTCTCTCTATCTCTCGTCTCACTCGCTCACACTTCGCTTTGGCTGTTATTGTTTTACCCTTACACGCCTGCCAGCTATCCACCCTTCCTCAACCTCTTCCTTCACCGCTCCCAGTCTCTAAAGTAGAAATCAAAGTGTTAAATTTTTCCGCTGACAGATAGATAGATAGGCTTCGCAGTAGTGGTAGATGTGTGTGTCTGTCGTTTGGGAGTAATCAGTTAAAACAGCTGGCAACAGCATGGGAGCCAGAGAATCACCAAGGAATACAATGGTTTCTTTTCCTCCCTTGCTCTGTCCCTCTCCTTAACATCACATTGTCGTACATCACATCAGCCACCGTCACTTGTTTCAAATCATGTTTCATCATGGCTACTGGGGGATACAGATCGATCACACACAGCTTGCTTCGACATAACTTCAGGGGAAAGCTGAAGGGGAAATAGAAGGGAGCGTGTGATTATGGCGAGGAGAGGAGAGCTTTGAAACACACCTGCCTGTGGGGCTTCTTCACCTGTGATTCATCATTGTCATTGTGTCATTTCATCGAGTGGAGTGATACTCTTACTTGTGGTCCTCATTTGTTGGTATTCCTCTCGTGACGCTGAGCCAGTGATAACTTTCATGATAGATAATGTGTGCGTTGGCCTCAACTCTCCACACTGCGTGGAGTTAGCGAGTTAAAGACAGGACATGTGAACTCAACAACAGTGTTGCTGATGTTTTTTATAAAAAAAGAACCACCCACAGGCTACAACATCAAAAGGAGGAAATTAAAATGGTCTTTTTTTCGTGGTTGGTTGTCTTTTCCGTCAGATCAGGGAACGGAACTGTGACAGCCCAAACGGCAAAAATGTGTTTCGTTCAAGAAGGCAACGTAAAAAGTCCACGTCATGAATTCTTGGCTAAAACTCTAAAGCTGGTTCTGTGGGCCAGAATGGTGAATTCGGTTCAGAGCGGGTTAAAAATCTACCGGATATCCGAAAATCCAGGGCAAAACTTATGTCAACCTGTTTTTGCTGTCGCAATAACTGAAGAAACCACGACACCCAGCCATTTTGCAATTGGAGGCACTTCATAATGGGTCCCAGTAGGGAGTAGTGTACCTACCAAATTTCAAGAAGATCGGTTTGTTTCTTCATCCGTTTGTCACTCGATGCCTCTATGTGGGCGTGGTATCAGTTTATTTTAAATGTAAAATCTTCAATATAGGAGCTGGCCTGGCATTCTTTCACGGTTAATGGTTATCATGGTTTTTTTTTACACTGCATCTTGACCATGAAACCACATCCATTGACGAACTTAGAGACATTGCTCAGAAGAACAGAAAAAAAAGTGGTATTGTTGATCATTTTTTTCGCCACCACTCCACCACACCCACCACGTTTACCCTGCATGTGAACAACGTACGGCAGCATGGATACCTCTAAACTGTTTCTGTTTGAATGTGTTTGTTTCTTTGAATTTTTCTCTTTTTCTCTGCCTATGATGCTCTGTTGATGTCATATGCTTTGCTTTTTAGTTGATCTGTTCGTGTTTTTACGTTGTTTGTGATGTGCTTCATTGTCCCATTTTGCCAGCCGGGCTTTACCACTTTGGTCTGTTCCATCTTTAATTAAACAAAGTTGTTTGAAATTGTATGGGAGTAATCCATCGAGCAGGGAAAAAGTGATGGCGGAGCAGCTGACGAAACAGATGGAATTATTGAAATGTGGGTAGGCCACAATAATTGGAACAATCGTACCCATTCTCTATTTAATCCGAGTCTGTCTGATAAAACACTTGAACGGGATGTGTGATAAATGTGCCTAAAATACCATCCCACAAGATTCTATACAGGCCCATACAATCTAACTTTCAGGGACAAAATGTGCTCCGACCCCTCCCCCCACATATTCAGGATATGGGCCCCCAAAATTGCCCAAAATACACTTTTTGGGACATCTGGGGGGGGTTGGTTGTGGTTGGCGGCATGGCTCCCGGTTTTTGTGAATGGCTTTTCGTCAACATTTTTTGGCCTATTTAAAACATTCAGATATCATGTGTGCTCCGAAATCCCAATCTCCAGATATGGGCTCCCAAAAACTCCCCAAGTTGAATGGATGGAAGTTCGATTGGGCTATTTTTTAACTTTGATTTCAGTGTTTTCGTTGCTACGCAGCTGAAATGTGTGTTGCCTCCTACATTCGGCAATTGCTGATTGACGATATTAAAAGCTGAAGAATATGGGCATTTATTTACTCCATACAGCTCCATCCATGAATTCATCTATTTTGGTGCTCTCCTTTGGGCAGAAAATGCCTTCTTTCCTTCAGCATTTATCTTCAATCAGCAATAGCCGAATGCGGCAGCCCATAATCATGCAAGGCAACACACATTTCACCCACTAGGCAAGCGGACAACCAAAATTCTGAAATCAGGTAAGGCTGCAAAATAGCCCAATGGGACTTTCCCTTCATTCTTCTTGAGGATTGTTTGGAGCCCATATCGGAAAATTGTAGTTTCGCAGCACATTTTTTTGATCACTGAATGCTTTAAATGGGGTTTGTTAACGAAAAGTCACTCACAGGAATTTGGAGCTATTCTGGCACCAACCACTTGTTACCCAAATGTAAATGTTTCAATCAATACTTTGGGAACCCATCCATATCCTGGGAAATGGTGGGTTCAGAAGTGCATGTCATCGCTGAACTAGTTTGATTCGGGTATGCCTGTTACAGAGCTGTGGGATGGTATTTTGGACACATTTATCAGTCACCATGTGTGTAGAACAGAAGGCACAGAGGCCAGTCAGAAGCAGATGCATAAGTACAATCAATCAGAACATGATTAGAATCTCCCTTCTCTCTCTCTGTCTCATCTGTTATTGGCATACTTTGTCACTCATATCCACGTTACCAGGTGTGCATCACTGTTTAGTGTTTCTGCATCTGCCCTCTCTCCATCCCACCACATCCTTTGTTAGATCAATGTTTTCTTGTTGTTGTCGTGTTACTGTATCTGTTTTGTCTCATTCTACAATCGTGGTTGTACAACAAAAATTTAATGACAACTAGTTTTTCTCGTGCATGTTTTATATTACGCATCTCTCTGTGTGTGCGGTTGGCTCGTCCAATTGTTGAAATGAATTTGATGAAATCAATCAAAGTGAAACGTGAAATGTACGGAGCTTATCAAAAGTCCTCGAACATCGGTGATATTTTAAAGGACTTGTTAACACGGGGCCATCTAATTTCAACATGGCTTGGTGGGACTTCACGCCTCACACGGATGTTCATGGTGTTTTGCGGCGCATGCTGCCATTGATTCCAAATGGCGCCTGAGTTAATTATGAACTCCCATGTTCGAAGACTTTTGATAAGATGCGTTTTTTTTTTCGTACTTGTGTATTGTCCCATTCTATATATGCACCATCTCATTCTCCCTCTGCAACCAGTGTCTGGTGATGCCCACAGGATCTTCAAGGGGCTTTCAGCAGTTCGAAAGCCCACGAATCCTCCTTCACAATGGGTGTTCATCCTTTATAATTGAAATGGATTTTCTGCATTTGCCATTAGCTTTGGCTGACATACTGCCCACATATGATGATTGGAGGTCTATTGGAGACATTCTTTCTGTGCAAAATTTGAACCAGTTGGCTATTTGAGTGCTTTGCATTGGTGCGATGTTCCAACCCGTGCATCAAAGCTATCCGACATGCTTCCAACGAAACTCTGTCAAGGCCTGTTTTTTATTTTCTCCTTCCGTTTTAGTCTGCACATTGGCTTTTCTTTCACTGGAGGTTATTCAAAAGTAATCTGCTGTTGTCAGGTCCCATCCATCAAAATTCTGGCCCCATAGGCCATAATATGTGGATTCCTAGCACCTTTTACATAACAGGCCAAGTATTTCAGCAATTTATTTCATTTCTCACATTCCCCCCCCCCTTGACCTGTGCCTTCTCCTCTGCTGTGCTCTGGAAGATTTGAAAAGTTTGTCAGTGTATGGGTTAGGGATTGGTTTACAAGAACTACTATCCTGTTTAGGAGCCAAGCCATTGTTAACATTTTTGTAGGCCATTTTGTGCCATTCCATTCCCTCTACTCTGGCGATACCAATTCCTATTTTAATTTTTTTTTTTTTTTCAATTTCCTTCTTTCCAGTTCTTCATGCGTCTTGACCACATTTTCAAATGTTTCACTCAGAAGGGTGGAGTTTTCGTGCTTGAGGAATACAGTAAGCTCATTGTACTTAACTTGGTTGAATTGAATTGAACAAAATCCTTTATTGACAGTATTTGTACAAAAAGATTCTAGGGAGGTCAGGGCAACCATGAGTAGCTGAAGTTAACCTCCCTATAAAAAGTGAAACTGCTGTGAGCAACAAACTGATGTACTCAACTTCATTCTCAAGTTCTCTTAAATTATAAGAATTAGATGCGACAACAGGAAGAATTAGATGCGACAACAGGGCAGTGATGGATGGATGACTCCACTTTCGCTTTATTTGTTAATTTATTTATTTGTTTACATCTTTTACAAAATGGAGAGAGAGACTAATGAGACCCCCTAGGTGGATGGAGTTCCTCTCTGTCAAAACTTGCATGTCATATTTGTGCAAATTTCAGACAAATATCACACAAGAATTGATCAGCTCGTCCAATCCAGGGTTGGGCATAGGGGGGTAGGGGGGAGTTACCCCCCTGGCCTTCGGCCGAGGTTATCCCCCCCAGCCTTTTTCCGAGGGTACCCTTGGCCGAAGGCCAAGGGTACCCTCGGCACAGCCCCCCAGACCCCCCATACTGGGGGGCTGCCGCCCCCCAGACCCCCTGCATTTTCGGTGCCCTCCCCCCGTCGTAGGCCTCTTTACCCCCCCCCTCTAAGGTACCCTACCTTGCCCATCCCTGGTCCAATCGGTATTGAACCTTGGTGTCTAGTTTTGCAAAAACAACATCACGCAGTGGTGGTCTGAATGAGTTTTTGTTGTTTCAAGATGGCCGCCAGGTGCATAATGGCTAAAAAGGTCCCGGAAAGGTTTCTCTACCCTTCAGACCTTCCTGAAAACTTCTTGATCTGCCCTTGTATTGAAACTGAACTGAAATTACCCACAGATGCGATGCATGACAAAACGTGAGATAAGTGATGACAAATGACAAAACGTGATGATTGATGACAAAAAGTGCATGACAAAACGTGATAAGTGATGACAAAAAGTGCATGACAAACGTGATAAGTGATGACAAAAAGTGCATGACAAAATGTGATAAGTGATGACAAAAAGTGCATGATAAAACATGATAAGTGATGACAAAAAGTGCATGACAAAAACGTGATGAGTGATGACAAAACGTGACAAGTGATGACAAAAAGTGCATGACAAAATGTGATAAGTGATGACAAAAAGTGCATGATAAAACGTGAGACAAAAAGTGCATGACAAAACGTGATAAGTGATGACAAAAAGTGCATGACAAAATGTGATAAGTGATGACAAAAAGTGCATGATAAAACGTGATAAGTGATGACAAAACGTGATGAGTGATGACAAAACGTGACAAGTGATGCCAAAAAGTGCATGACAAAATGTGATAAGTGATGACAAAAAAGTGCATGACAAAACGTGATAAGTGATGACAAAAAGTGCATGACAAAACGTGATAAGTGATGACAAAAAGTGCATGACAAAACATGATAAGTGATGGCAAAAAGTGCGTGACAAAACGTGATAAGTGATGGAAAAAAGTGCATGACAAAACGTGATAAGTGATGGCAAAAAGTGCATGACAAAATGTGATAAGTGATGACAAAAAAGTGCATGACAAAACGTGATAAGTGATGACAAAAAGTGCATGACAAAACGTGATAAGTGATGACAAAAAGTGCATGACAAAACGTGATAAGTGATGACAAAATGTGATAAGTGATGGCAAAAAGTGCATGACAAAACGTGATAAGTGATGACAAAAAGTGCATGACAAAACGTGATAAGTGATGACAAAAAGTGCATGACAAAACGTGAAAAGTGATGACAAAAGTGCATGACAAAATGCGATAAGTGATGGCAAAAAGTGCATGACAAAACGTGTCGACTCTTTGAGCCAAAAGGGAACATGTCACATTGTGGTGCTGATATGCCCAGCCATAAAACTGCTTCGTTTTATTTTTTAAAAGGATGTTATATTCTGTTACCTTTTTGGCAATATGAAATGACTTGTGGAAACACTCTTGTAACGTTCTGGTTTGTGTTTGGTGAATGTCAGACTGTTAATCATTGTTCTTTTATTCTTTGTTTTTTTTTTCTCTGTAGATCCCAAGACGTGTCAGATTGTCCAGCGCCGTTACAAGTCAACAATGGTATGTTTCATGCAATCAGTAACTCTCGCCCTCCCTTCTACACTCCCTTTGGTTTGACTTGTTGATTGTTATGGATTCAGAGTTTTGTTTCTCTGTGCGAATATGACAATTTCATGCAGATTTAATAATTTTTATTGGTGCCAATATCAGCCTGCTTCGCCCTTGCTCTGATTCATTTTAACTCTCAAATCGACATGGTCAAATTCAACAAACCATGTGTGACAGCTAATTTTGGTCACAGAGAAAGCCATCTATAATCGTGCAAGCAACACAACTTAATTATGCTGTCAAAACAACTGAAAATAATGTTTTGTTCACAGGCATCCGCACTCGCACACAGCAGGAATACGATTTTCTGGTGGACTATAAATATCAGCAAAATAGCAATTCGGATCACATTTTACCAGTTACTGGCTTTTCTTCTTCTTCGTTTAAGTACATGTGATCTCGAAAGAATTATTGAGATTGACCCACTATACACCCAGCCCCAGAGCCCCCCACAAAAAGGCACATTTTGGTGGCTTTTGGAGCCTGCATCCTCGAAATGCAGTTAGTCGTAGCAGGCAAAAAATTTTTACCTCAGGTATTTCCGGACTGTAAAGTGCCAGAAAAAATGTATGCTTCGTTTTGGGAAAATGATAAAATCTCACACGACATGGCTTGGCTTTGTTTCTCCAGTAGGTAGGTATGGGTGTGAGGAAGGACAAAGTAATTATTAAAGAATGAATGAAGGCATAAGATTTCTGTCTTTCTGTCTCTTTCGTTAGATGTATCTCCTTTCGCTGAACAAAGCATTGCAGTACCTGCAGCACCATCACCAGGCGATGCACCCGATAAAATGAATAAGTTGGTGTTTTGATGAAAATTGTGCAGAATGTGGATTTTCAAGATTTTTTCTCGTGCATTTTCGGCCATTGTTTTTGATATGTTGTGTCTATCGCTCCACTGATCATTGTGCCTTCCTGGTTTGTCTTTTTTTTTTGCTCAAACTTATTCACCTGATCCTGATCTGAGCCAACGTCACTTCAGCAGCGTCTTCACTATTGTTCATTTTCCCATTCGATTTTCCAGGCTGATCAGATTTGTTATTCAATTCTCTGCGTCTTCTCCTACATTGCTGCCGGACAGCAACAGCAACAACAGAAGCAGAAAAGGGGATAGGACAGGACAGGATGGAACAGGATGATGTGGGATGTGACAGACTGAGACAAAGGAAACAAGCAAAACAGAAACCCAAAGCGAAAGAAGGAACTGCTGATGACGATGATTGCAATCCCCTTCTGTCCCCACCGCACCCCCATTCATATCCTCGGAATAATATATCACAGAGCACCAACTGACAGTGTGGGCTCAAGACGAGTGTCTATTTCTTCTTTGTCTTCATTTTCCAAAATGCACTAATTTCACTGTCCTTCCTGTCCTCTTGTTGCGATAGCCGATATCCTCTTTTTCATCATTCTGTTCTCTCGTTTTCGTCTTTTGTGGTCTCTTTCAGTGAATTATGAGTGCACATGCAGACACACAAGCAGAATGGACAAAGCGCAAAAGGGGAATGATAAGGGGAATTGGATTGGGCGCATCTGGATTGGAAGGAGGTTATTAAGCAAAAGAGAAACTACTTGTCTTTGTCAATGCATATTCTGTCCCACTGTAAAGTCCAGTTCTTGACCATTCCACTTGCTCGGTTGTTTTGTTTGGGTGCCTTTGAAACGTGTGGGGGAGCCAGTATTTTGTCTTCAGTTGTCCGAATTTATTTTCTTTTTTCGGAATAACAATTATTTATACTTTTTTTGTTCTATGTTTTGTTGTGCTAGTTTTCTGTTGTTCATTCTGTCCTGTTGTTTGTGGTTCTTATTCATGCTGTTGTGAATAATTGCTTGTTATGTTGTCTGTCTGTTGTTTGTTAATTATATTTTATTTTCGTTGTTTTTCACAATAAAAATCTATTTCTGGTTGATTAAAAACAAAAATCGGGTGTTTTATTCCTTATTATCTACCCTCCACCTCCCACATTGACAACTTGTTTATCGTAGTCGATCATCCACTCAATGGGTGCTGATACGACACTGCTCAAGGGGGAGCCCACCCCCGTAAGATAAAAATTCCGAAAATTTCTCACATTTTCAAATGCACTTCTCCCTGATACTGTGATGTTTTCTGAGCATTTTGGTCCAAAAATGAGCAAAATCCGTTGAGAAATGGCTTCTCAAGAGCAAATTTCAGCATGCGATGCAAATGCGTCTGCAGCTTTTTCAGCATGTCTCCAAAAATAGACTGTTCGAAAACCTCGTTTTTCTCGCATTTTGATTTCCGGTTGTAAAAAAACTTGCGAACAGCATATTTCATTCATTTTGAGGGCTAGAGAGGCAAAATTTGGTACACTCTCGTACGTAAAAAAGCATGCTGAAGGGACTGACAGAGCCGGATTTCTCAGTTTTTTCACCCAAAACCATCAAATAGCATCTCATTGCACAATGATTGGTTTTTTACCACGAGTGAATTTTTAACAGAAAAAAAACATGACCTTAGAGTGAAAATTTTAAAATTTGGGCTCTGTCAGTCCCTTTTTCAGCATTTTTTGTTCCAGAAACATATATCACTATTTCAAAATTTGTTCTGGCCTTTCTGTTAGACCATCCCGAGGAAAGCGCTAACTTTTTATCTTATTTGTTGAATATCTAGGGAACCAGGTGAGGTACAGCATTGAAATTTTGCACAGGCATTCCTCTCAAGGGGCTAATTATGCCCTCCAAATTTTAGCAAATCGGTCAACAAACACCGAAGTTGGTCCGCTAGGGTGGGCCACCCCTTAACTGCAACTGCTTTGGTCGGAAAGACATGAGGGGTGACCACAAATGGCAGTGCAGTGCTATGCATTACTATGCTAAGTAATGCTGTGCACTACAGTGCATTACTGGACCAACGCATGGACTGTAGTGTGCAAAATGACAACTGTCCTAGCAACCTCCATTGTATTTTAGTTCTGGGCCCGATGGATGTGTGAAAAAGGCTTTTTCTGGGTGCATGCGGACTCACCTTTGAGCCATTCCACATAAATTGAAAATGTGATTGGCATGGATTGATTACACACAAAACAACACATTGTGCTGATAGATAAGTTCACACAAAATTGATGCAGTTAAACCCTCTCCCTCACAAGAGGTGGTCCAACCGGCCAACGGATCAACACGTTCTCATTTTCTCGAAAATAATTCCCCCTTGGGCTCTGACAATCCTGGACTCCCATTTATGTCTTTATTTGCCCCGACAAAACACTTCTTCTTTTCTGTTTCTTTGAAAATTTTCCATCACCAAAGTTTCTAGCTTTCCACATCCATAATCTGAAGAGTACATACACCTGCGGGTTGCGCAAGTGCACAGGTCGCTGGCGAAAGGTAACAGTCCAAAGACATTTGCTGCTTTTTGCAATTTGAATGGTTAAAAATATGAGGATTAATATTGAATATTGAAGAAGGGAAAAACATGAATATTTAAAATAACAATTCATCAACTACCACATGCCACCTTGGTTGTGGGGCTGTTATGAGATTCTCCTATCAGTTTTTTGGATCACAAAAAAACTGACTAATCTCATAATAGTCCCACAAGCAAGGTGGCATGTGGTTGTTGATAAATTGTTATTTTAAATATCAGAGTTGAATGGATGTGATGCTGGCGGTAGTTCACAAAAATCACAAGAGATGGCCATTTGGAAATTTGGCCATGGTTGACGAAGGCAACACAGAAAAGTTTGAATCTGGAATTGAAACCTGAAAATGAAATGACGAAATGAGTCCAGTTTTTGATGCGATCAGTACCTTCTTGCATGGTTGTTTGGTCGTGTCGTGAAAAAAAAAACAAAAAATTGCACATTTGAAAAGACAACTTTCAAAGACTGATTTGATGTTGTCAACCTGTTCTGAGCAAGGGGGGATTGTGGGGAAAATGCACAGTTTTTTTTTAAATTGAGCATTCTGAGCACCATTTGAGGTTCCATTTTTTTTTTCAAAATTTGTTCCCTTTCGTCGGGGAGGGGGACACCCCCTCCCCGAACCCGCCCCCCGCAGTTGCGCTTCGCGCAACGCATCGTCCAACACGAATAATTCTTTAGCCCTCCCTGAAAAAATTCCTGGCTATGGCCCTGGGCTGCTCTGCTGTTTTGGTTCCAAGAATGGAAGATAAGGTGGGTCAAGTGAATCAACTCGGAAGGGATGTACAGTGCCGGGAAAATTAATGGAACCACACATGCAATTTAAATGCAGTTTCGATAGTCAATTATATTTTTGATTCCACGACGAAAATTTAGCACCAAAGTTTTTCCTTTGCAGTCCAACCAAAAGAAGAAGAAAAAAATCGAAAGTGTTTTTTTTTCTAAAATATATGCAACAGAATTGTTGAAACAAAGCTTGTGAAACAAATGTCACAACATGTTGATGAACACACCACACGTTTTTCTTTGTGAAAAAAAGGACGCAAGTAAAGGAAAGCGAAGGCAACAGCGTTTCTGCCATTTTGGTGGTTCCATTAATTTTCCCAATGCTGTTTCTCGAAATAAATCATGCCAAAACAACGACAGATACTGAAATAGTGAATAAATTAAGGAGTCCCAGTATTTCTTGAAGAGCCTTCGTTGCACTTTTAAAGGTTTCTTCTCATTCTGCATTGCCATCTGCAAAATCCGTTCGGAGGGGCATGTGAATTGAACTCGTTCCTTGTCAGTTGCTCTCTGTAACAGCCAAAGCTCATGATGGGCTATGGCACAGCTTTGCTCCAGACCGCGACTGCAGGTGTCACGCCTTTTCAGACTGCTTGGGAACTTGAGCAGCCTCGAATGAGAGAGTTAAAAGTCGCGCTGCCTTTTGTCAATCAAAAGGGATTGTCTGGGTTGGGTGAAGTGCATGTGTGTTGCCTATTTCTGGGGCAGAAGACTCATGCCCATGATCGTGGATGAGCTTTTCCAACACTTCATTTCTTCCCAGTTTCGAAGAAACGATCCGGTGTACCCTGTGGATGCTCTGGGTTCCTTGAAGCGGGTCCCCACCCGGCTTCAACTTTTACACTGCGTTATCCTGGCGGCCTACCTCGAAACTTCCTCGCCACCTTCCTCTCCCATAGGCTGATTCGGGACAGGCACCGGTCGCAGCTCCACCGCAGCCTTGGTGATTCAGGCTTCATTGTACCTTCGCGAACTTTGGAGGGTTTGCGGTTGGCTCCAAGCAAGCCATAGATCCAGGCCGCTCAGCAGGGTCGGATCACCCGTAGCGTCTTCCTTTTCCACCGTCTTACGTTTCCACGTATCAGTTTTCTGAAAACCAGTTTCCGAGAAGATGACTCATGGGTGATTCCCAGACATTCCTATCACTTTTCCACAAACTGGATGAAGCCAGTTGCAGGGAAACTGCTTTGCTGATACATTTTTTAAATTCGCATTACAGGGTGTCTTATCTATGTATCTATTCAGCAATGAGGTCGCAGTTCGCAAGGAAGAATTTATTTCCTTTTGTTTGCATGGGCAAGCTTCAGATTCACAGATGAATACAATTAAATACAAACCAGCCAACCCTCTGTCACGAACCTCCTGCAACAACCCCACCTTCCTTCCAACATGCAAAACAAAAATATGCGGGTGCAAGAATATGAAGACGTGGGTAGGTAGAATTCCACCACACGTTCCAGCCATTCCAAGAGGTCAATGTGCAGTGGTTGCACCGACCCCCTTGCAACGACCCGCCAACGTGGACCAGCAAAAGCAACCTCCTTCCAGTCCCAGATAGAAACTGCGGTGCAAATAACTTGCCAAGAGACCAGAAGGAGACGAGGACACCTTTACTGAAATCTGAGAGAAGCAGATCTGCCATGCAGCTGCATGCTGATGGCACAATCATGTACCTAATATTCGATTTTTGAGACAGCTCTTTTTCAGTGAAATCACATCGCTTCAGGCCTTGGATATGGGAGAGCAACAGACAGACGGTATAGTAGTCTGAGGATTTTTCCTTCGTTTTCCGATTTTTGAGTCAATCCTCAGAGGATTGTCTCAAAAATCGGAAAACGAAGGAAAAATTACATTGGCACATTTCTCGTTCAACATGATCCTGAAGAAACTTTGGTTTTAAATGCAGCTCATTTGAAATATCAGTTTAATTGGACCAGATATTTGAATGACTTTTCAACCACCCTGACTGGTCTGTTTACAAGCAGAAAAATATGTGCAAGCTTCGTCTTACTTTTCCGAAAACCGGATTGGTGGAAAAGGAAGACGTGGAAAACTGACACTGGTGCTTTGTTTTCCGAAAACCGGATTTGTGGTAAAGTGAGACGTGGAAATGTAAGAGTGAATCCAGATCACCGTAGGTTGGCAAGACAGTACGTAGATGCGTCTTCGTCGACCCCAACTCCTGTTCTGGCCCCTGCTCCCACCTGTGCGAGCAGGGGCTTGACACGACCATCGATCAACCCATTCGGCAACACAGCGAAAATCCATGGAACTTTCAGTCATTGTGCTGTTTTTAACCAGTTGGGGGCCACAGGCATTAAAGCCGTTGGACAGTGGCATCCCCGGTTCATGCATAATATGTTTGCCAATGGCCACACAAATCACGAAACAATACTCGGTATTGACATATGATTGAGCCAAGGCAGCATGTGATTTGCCGCCGGCGCGGCAGTAAATTTTTCAAAAAGAAACATGGTTTCAAATTCAAACCATCGGTGCAGAAAGATTTGCAGTGCATTTTTAGTGACCTGGAGGGTGTTGTCGAAAATGTGGCCGGAAAAAAATAAAGGTACAATCACGACAGAACAACCAACAAGTCAGATGATCTGAAGATTCCAGCACAGCATTATCCGCATGGTGAGTATTGAGCTTCATACAAGAAATAAGACGGCGCCACCAGTCGGTTTCAAATTCCGATAGGGCCCTTGTTCCCCTCGGCTGAATCACGACTGGCACCGGACAAACCAGTGTATCGCAGCCCCATCACAGCCTTGGCGATTCGGACAACCTGGCGGTACCCTCGTGAACTTCAGGGATTTGCGGTAGGCTCAGGGCAAGCCAACAGCTGTTTTCATTTATTCAAACCTCCGGCAGAGCGTAGAGGATAAAGTATTAGCACGCACGGTGACACCGTCGATAGCGATGATGGAGCGCGGTCTGAATTGATACACATGTGTCGTTCTGCGGTGAGATTGGGTCATGTGGAGTGCGTTGGGGAAAACGCTGCAATGAGTTGTCGAACTTCTTGTGTAAAGCAAAGTTCTTCAGTGGTGGTCAGTGGTGATCAATGACAGTCAATGCTGGTGAATGATGTCAATGGAGGTCAAGGGTGGTATAGGGTGGTGAATGGCGGTCAATGGAAGTCAATGATGGTCAAAGGCAGTCAAGGGTGGTCAAATGTGGTCAAAGGTGGTTATGGTCGTGAATGGTGGTCAATGATGGTCAATGGTGTCAATGATGGTCAAATGTGGTCAAAGGTGGACTCAGGGGTGGTTAAAAGTGGCCTTTGGTGGTCAAAGGTGTCAGTGATGGTCAAAGGTTGTCAATGGTGGTCAATGATGGTCAAAGGTGGTCAAATGGGTCAAAAGTAGTCAAGCCTGGTCAAAGATGGTCAGAGGTGGTCAAAGGTGGTCAATGATGGTCAAAGGTGTCAGTGATGCTCAAATGTGGGCAATGGTGGTTAATGATGGTCAAATTTGGTAAATGATGGTCAAAGGTTGTCAAAGGTGTCAATGATGGTGAAAGCAGATGATCAAAGGTGGTCAATGATGGTCAAAGGTTGTCAAAGGTGGCCACCTTGGACCATTTGGCCATCATTATAGGACCTTTGACCACCTTTGACTAATATTTGACCCACTTGACCACCTTTGACCACCATTAACCACCTCTGACTATCATTGACCACCTTTGACCATCATTGGCACCTTTGACCATCATTGATCACCATTGACCACCTTTGACTACGTTTATCCATAATTAGCCGGGCTGCGCCCGGCCCTGCCGGGCTACCAGTAAACGGTGTCTGTAAAATAATGGTACATGGTGGTGGGTCGAAAAATGGGGCTCAAATGACGTGCGCACAGTGCCAGTATCATTGGAGGTGATTGTTTCCGGGACGCCCCCGTTAATTCGGCAAATATTTTCCGTACATGATTGCGCTTCTTGGTAAGGTTTGCTATTTGCTTTTAAGGTGTGAGTTATGTCCAGTTTCATGGAGGGGTTTAGCTAAACGTCATTTGATAGCGTTTCTTGTGAAATCGGATGAGTTTCCTTCGAGGAGATTATCGGACACGGAGTCAATAGAGTCGGCACCATATCTACACTTCAAATATCTCTATGGCAGCGACGGAGCCTTTAATCTGATGGAAGTCTAAATTCATCTGGTCTGTTTCCCAACGCAAGAGCGACTGTCAAGGTAATACCGAAAAGGCAACGTTGGTCAAGGACAGTGATGGAAGGAAAACCATCCTCGTATCCCTGCAGTGATGCTGAAAGAGGCCTTTAGCTGCCAAGTCCCTGAACTCCTTAGAGAGACGTTAAACGGGAGATTCGCACCGCAGCAACATATTTTGCACCGCAAAGAACACCAGTAGGCCTATACAGGTTCATGACATGGGCTGGTTATGCGGCCCAGTCTGGCAGCAGGGCCGCATAACCAGGGATCTTTTCTGGTAGGGGCAGACACTTTTCAGGAAAGGATATGGGCTCCGACCCAGGGGATTTTGGGGGCGGACCCTGCCAGTGGTCCAGGTATGGTTGGTGGCGGCATATTTTTCCCCCAATCCACTTCTGCAAGCGCGTCTCTGATTGGTTGTTGGGAATTACAGCCAATTTCAACATATAATTTTCTAAACGTAACTTAACCTAACCTAACCTAACGTGATCTAACCTAACCATATTGCGACCCATGAAAGAGTTGCGAAGCGGTGGCACACATCAGTGGGGAAAGTGGAACTGAATTTGGGCCGGTTCGCTTTTCCATCAAAAGGGCAATCCTGCATGCGGCCTCCCCAAAGGGGCCAAAAAGGAATCGGGGAAGCAGGAGTTCTGTGCCCATGTACAGCTGGCCAGGCCATGGCGGTGACAGGACGGTGGTTAATTGCACATTTTTGCTTCTGGCTACATAATATGGCACAAAGAAATAAGATTCAAAAATAAGGTAAATGCATATGGGTGGCCCAAAAAAGTATACCGAAATGCTTGCATTATTTTTCCTCCTCATTACAGTTAGGAATGTATTTTCTCCAAAATGGCCTAAGATTTGGTGAGCATAAGAGAAAGGAACAGCAAATGGAGCAACCAATCCCACAATTCTGGTTGAAAATTGCTTCAATTGGCTTGATTGCAAAAGCTGATGAGTTTTTTTTTCATTTCTCCTCCATGGCCTATGGTTTTCATGGACTGCTTTTTTTCGTTGGTCTGCTTTTGCGCTGGCCTGATTTACAGGGTTTACGTTTAGTGGCTATTTGCAGACACACAGCATGAATTATTTGTCTCCCATTGCCGAAATGGATCGTTTTAGTTGGTGGCAGGGACGTCGTTTCAACTTTTCGTTTGGAGAGAGAATGTTGTCAGTTGACGCCCTGAATGCGCCTGGGCTGCGCCTGCAGCCCACTGTGTAGCTATTCATGGGCGCAGTGTCTCCGGGCTCAAGTGGAGAAATGACGGTTGGACCACTTGGCATGGGATCTTGGGGTCAGCAGACCCCCAGAAGCGGAAGACATTTTTGAAAATTCAACGATCTTTTTGGATGTAATAATGGTGTAACAGAGGCTGATTTCACAGATTTTGGAGCAAAAATCACAGGCCAGAGCTGGTCTGGAGAATACCAGGGGAAATAATTTTTGACAAAAGGGGGTCGTTGATTTTCTTACCCGCCATAAATGATGTCGCTTTTTGATGCAGGCCTTAAAAATTTGGAGAAACAACATGCCTAAATCATGAAAGTTCATTATTCCATCCCGTGGAAGCATGCTTTGCTTTAAAAGGATGGTTTGATGTAAAAAAATTGGTCTGTAACAAATAGCTTTCTTGTCAAACACAATACTGTTGCAAAAGAAAAGAAAATAATGAAAAATCCACCTGTTAACCAGTTAACGGGAACTCTGGGATTTTGCCCATTTATTTTTCTTTCCGTTGACTGGAACTCTGGGAAAAAGCAGGATTTTTTCTTTGCAAGACGCAGGTAGACAAATGGCATAATTTTCGTCAAAGGACTGTCCATGTTTATCCTTGAGGGTAAATTGTGAATATAGGATTGATGCAACAGCAAGAGAGTTGTAGGTGCTTGGACATTTTTATGAACCTGTGGGAAAAGGACCAGCGCACAATGGGGCCATCCTTTGATTTTCATCATTCCCGGCACATCCCAGAGGCCCATAAAAAATGAGGAATATTATTGAGCAGGTACCTAGCCAATCTTTTTGAAAAAGGAAAGAGGGACGAGCAGCATAGGTTTGTGTTGTGAAGGTCAGGGAACGGTTGCACGGGAGAAGGGAAGGGAAGGGAAGGTGGTAAGAGCATTTATTGGGAGATAAGAAAAAGGCAGAAGCGCCTTACGAAATAGATTGGAGAAGTGCAGTCTGTGCCGATCCAGCCCAGCAGAATGCGGAACACAACGCTCTTTGTTGTATAATTACTGCGGATTCCCTGCAGAATAAAAACTTCAAAAAGACGGTGTGGGTGCACCAAATTGGAACACGTTAGCAACAGATGTCAGTGAACACAACGAGGAAAATTTTCATTGCTAAAAAGTCGCTATTCGCAAAAGACACGCATATTTCTCTTCACCATTGGCTGAAGAGACTGCAGCGGGAAAATATTTTCATGGCAAAACTTTTGTTCCCCGGTAAAGTGATTGCCATTAGCCCTCGAATTGCTCGCATTTGTAGATTTGCGTTCATTGTTTCGCAGCAGCAATTCGCACTGTTCTGCTGAACAATGTATCACATCCTATCCAGCCTTCATGACAATACAAGATAAAGAGCAATATGCATTAGACCTGTTACTCTATGGAAAGGCAACACCCAGTAGGTATCTTCTTTCCGGGGGTGTTGCACCTCTTGTCAAGGCGGATAAAAGCACTGCGTTCTCTCCGTCATAAAGGAGCAAATTTTATTTGCGTTTTGTCTTGAATTCAGGTACCTCTTCTCTTTTGGGATTTTTACGCATTTTATGACTTCCTTTGGATAGCAGTGGCGGCTCCTGCCTTTGCCTCATTGCATTTTGATATGAATTATTGCGGTTGCTAAGTGAAAGGAAGGTCATGTTCTCCCTGACGAACCCATGCAGAGTGCCGCGCCTGTCTTGGATGAACATATCCTTCTGCATGCAGCGTGTCCAAGCATATCATTTGTCAACACACAATAAGTTGAGTGCTGTTATTCCATGTTTGTAGGCAGTTTCTACCTGCTTTGAATGTTGGCTCCCCTGCAACTTCTGCAATGGGGTGTCTGAGAGTTCCTGCCCACTGCCCGGTGACATGTTAGTTGTTCTGTTGTTTTTACCTATGCCTTGAATGATGCATTGCGCAAAATCTGGTTTGTGAACTGATATCCAGGGTTCAATTCCGATGTGTTTGTCACCTATCATGGTGGACGTCATTGCAAAAAAATAATAGCCAAATGGGGAATTTGTCTGAATACAACCATCTTCAACAGGATGAATTCAAATAGTAGCAGCATCTTGGAACACCCTGTATTCGATTTGTTTGCAGTGAAAAACCTCTGGGAATTGGTGATCTCATTCTTTTTCTGGTGAGGGAGATAACGCTGCCACCAATAACGCGTCAATAAATTTTGGAGCTTTGCCTTGAGAGGCAAATTATTTTATTTTTCGAAGATATAACAGATCCTATTGGGGGTGTTGACCGCAAGGAGGGTGAGGGCAGGGTAAAGAAGGACACATTGTTGGCATTTGTCAATTGGGTTTCTATACCTGCTCAGAGAGTGGAATAGTGAACAGGAAATCAGAAGTCCGGACAAAAAATACCAATGCAGAATTTTGGTTTTGAAGTGTGACCAAAACAAAATTAGGTACAACATGGTTTTTGGTCGGGACTGACAACAGCCATCACTTTGAATGGTCATAAACAGCCATCACTTTGAATGGTCATGTATATACCTGCAACCTCGGCTACACACACAGCAAGCCCTTTGCGCAAATTTTATGTTGAAATATATTGGTACAGTCAGGAGTAAAAAATATGTCCGATGGCTACCCTTTCCTTCGGAATTGAATAAAAAACTGACTTTTTGAGGGTAGTTCAGTTTCTAAAATATTCCCGTTGACTGGTTAATGACAAAAAGCATTTTCGGTATACTTTTTTGGGCCACCCTGTATTTTACTAACCAGGATTTGAACATTTCTCAATTCTCGTCAAACTCAATTCTCGACTTCTCGAGAGATCTAGTCAAATGCCAATTAGGGGCCGGTTCGCTAGGATTAAAATATGGCAGGTTCGCCGAACTGGTACCGCCCGGGCAGGCCGGTTCGGCGAACCGGCCCACTTTCCCCACTGCACGCATGCCAAATAGCAAAAAGCGGTGGTAAGGCAAAAATCCCAAAATTGATGACGCCACATATTCAGACGACGGGATTGGCTGATGCGATGCTCCTGTCCGCGGAAGTGGATTGGGGAAAAATATGCATGGGGGCGGATCCTGCCAGTAGGTAATCGGGGTCTGGATCGGAGCCCCAGCGCGGTTCCAAGGGGCAGATTCAGTCCGTGGCAGCGATTCGCGCAGCGAAGCTCCCCAGAAGCTGAAAATTTTTTGAACTTTGGGGTTCATTTCTGGTGCAATATTCGTGTTTTGGAGGCTAAATTTCCCACCAGAATAACAAAAAAGCAACGTTAGCTTCGCCAATTGCAACACTGCTGAAAATTTTTCATTTAAGCAGGCAATTGAAGAGGGGCTTTGGCAGAACAAAGAACGACAAAAAACACACAAAATTACAACAAATGAAATGATGGAATCGCCATTTTGCATTATTTCTTGACTTCAACACGATTATATTTTCTGCAATTAAAGATATTTCGGGGGCAATAGACCTTTGATTACGACTCTGCCTGGCAGGAAACAATACGGAAGCCACGTAATTTCAATGGTGCTGACCGGTTTCGTACGGGTTAGCAATAGCCGAAAAACTGGCAGCACAGATGGATGTGGCTTCGGCCTGCAGCTGTGCGGGTGTTTCGTAGAAGTCGGACTGACCGGTGTATTCCGCTACCTCACCCAATCCAAGTGGAACACGCTGGCAACTCAGCAAAAGTTTAACAAAATGGAAAGCCAGGAGAGTACCTTTTGCGGTGTTGATTTTTGTCGATTTAAAAAAAATGTTAAAAATCCATCTGAACAACTTTCTAAAAGGGACATTTTCGCAATACCGACCATAATAAGAGCTACACTAAGCAAGAATTTCCCCATCCCTCTTCCGCATGCCATATAGGTCGTTCGCAGATGTCTCGTTACAAGGCATCCGGTTGCCGACACACGGCCACCAAGTGGATGGCCTGGCGGTCTGGAAATAACCTGCCAAAGATTGCGCGCTGTGGCTCGGAAAGCGAAAAGTCCATGCTGTCGAACACAGTGATGCACGTGTTTATGCAGCGAAATGCACGCAAATCCAATGAATTGCCAACTCGCACAGCGTCCACCAGAGATTTTGATAACGAGATGAACCATTTGCCATTTTGGGTGGTGTACAAATTGAATTTGAAGTTGGTTCCTTCACCAATAGATGGCCAGCACCACGGATATTTCAGAAAAAATTCCGAGCGCTGGGAGTCGAACCTGCGACACGCCATATGCAAAATCCATCACGAAGGCCGTGTTGGGCCAGTGACTCAACCACTGAGCCACGACGGCTTTTCGGTTTTCTGATCTGAAAATCGCTATTTGACTTTTCTGACAGATTTTAAGAGCAATGTCAAAGCAATCGCTTTCACGTCTGTCAAGTTGTTGCTCCCGTTCCAGCATCGCAAAAAACGGCAATTTTACATCTGTTTTTGCTCTTTTGGGCCCAAATTCAGCCAGTTACCCTCTTTCCGCTTAGCTTTTGTCATGCCAAGCCAACGTAAAAAGAAACTGATGACTCGAAAATGTGCAGATAACATGCCTGCGACTGAATTTGAGGATTCGTGACCGCAAACTGTGCAGAGAACCGCTTTGTGATTTTTGTCAACTTCATGCTGAGTGGAGCAGGTCATCTTTGCGGATGTACTCTTTCTACTTGGTGGGTTCACCGCAAGATGACAGCATTGAGCCCGTTACGAAAAAAGTGGAGGGGCCAAATCAAATGGTTCGTCTCGTTGTTTGATGTTTCTGGCGTCCACCACCGCGCCGTGAATTTTTTCAATGTCGTCAACTCCAGCCGCCGGCCGACTGAAGCTGATAGAATGGCAGTTTTGAAGCGAAAATAACATAACGGGCGGTCATGCCGGTCAAACGTTTATGGAGCAACGTTGGATGTCCTCGTCTCGCAGGTCATCCGCCAAGCTTGCCATCTGTTGAGTCCCTGCGGCATCAGTGCACAGCTTCATCTGCTGCCATCTGTGAGCTTCACAGGAAATCACTTTTCTGCGCCCATCACCATCTATGAATCGCAACTTGCGCTAAATGTTTTTTGGGCCCATGTGCCCTTCAGGGGCAAAATTTCGGAAAAATGGCCCGATAAAACCCAGATTCTGGTCCCGTGTGTCGTCTGTCCAAATTTGGGCGAAATCGGCCAAGCGGATCGGCTGGAATCGTCTAACAAAAAAAAATCGGCTTCTCTTTTATATATAGAGATTGACAAGAATTGACCACCTTTGACCACCCTTGACCACCTTTGACCATCATTCACCACCTTAAACAGTCATTGACCACATTTGAGCATCATTGGCACCTTTGACCATAATTGACCACCTTTGACCATCATTGACAAGCATGACACCTTTGGTGTTCACCACTCATGGTGTTCATCCACTTCGTGGAGAAAAAAGCCCAAACAGGTGACTCGTCGGCCCGAATACAGGCAGTGCAGGCGTCCAGTTGCGACTTCTTTCATCGCTAACGCTCGCACTGCCATCTTCTGGATTTCTCCATGGAACTAAAATTCAAGATGGCTACGCGGAGTCGCAATACTTTATCCTCTATGCTCTGCCTCCGGCACACCTCTCCATAGTAGCGGCAGTGGCAGTGCCGCTGGCTTGAGGCAGGAGCCAGATGAGAGGATGTGGTAAAAGGTTCTCACAGAAGACTGCCTTCCACATCCTCTCTTTATTTGGTATGCAGCTCTTATGGGCTGTAAGGAGGGGGTTTTTTATCTGGTCCTCACGGACCGGGTTTTCCCCCCTGTACCGTTCGCAAAAACGGGGGGTTTTAAAATCAACAAAAAAAAGCTGCGCAAACGTGATCAGTAGTGTCAACCTTTGACAGTTTGCAGAGCACATCGCACTGTCATCTTACGGACCACTCGTGCGACTGCGAGAGCGGTCACCACGTTCAATTCAAAAATAAGAAGCAAATAATCATCAAGATCAACAGAAAACAAAAAAAGAAACGGAGACAAAACACAAATCCCAAAAAAAAGAAAGCAAAAAAAACGAAAAACAAAAAATTGAAAGCAAATTGCCCAGGCAGGCAGGCACCCGCATGCGAATTTCGAAATTCCAAACAAATCGCATGAATTTCGACCAATCAGGTGCTTACCCAAATTAAAATCGCGTTTATGACATCGAAAGCAAATCTGACATAACCAAACCCAACCTTTCCTCTTCTTGGTGTCAACAACTGCCACTGGTGTTGAAAAACATTTCGGTATTTTAAAAAGCAAAAATCTAAAATTTTCACCCCCGGCAGGATTCGAACCACCACCGCAGCGGCAGCAGGCTGTCGAGACCACTCGGCCACAGAGGCTGCTGCCGGAAATCGCTTCGGAAAGGTGCATTCATGAAACTGTTTTCATTGCGTCATTTGGATTTTGATCGCATCCGATTGGTCGAAATTCATGCGATTTGTTTGGAATTTGGAAATTGGCCGAATTTTCTGAATTCCAAAGAAATCGCATGAATTTGGACCAATCGGATGCGAGCAAAATCGAAACAAAAAACAGTTTCATGAATAGACAGGGTGGCCCATAAAAACTACACTGAAACGATGATTACAAATATGGATGATTAAAGCTGTTTTAATTTCGGATAACTGCTCTGACAAGCTGTGGGAGAGCGTAAAGTGCAACGCCAGCTTCGACAGGAAGGCTTCATGCTTCAAAATGCTGCCCTTCTGCTTGGAGAAATTTGGCCAGCCAGTTTTTCAGCTTGGTGAAAATTGCTGGCGTTGACTGGGATATGGCATGGCACAGCAAGTGTTTTCTGCTACAATTCCGGGAGAGTGGTGTGGACATCCGGAAGCAGGATGATGGCCTAGTAATCTGTTGTGGGTGGAGTGGTTTTGGAATGAATTCACCAACTCTTTCGAATCCAGAAAACGAAAATTTTGCTGGTTTACTTGGCCGCTAAAATGCACGTGGAATTCGCCAGTAAATCACCAATTATCTGGGTTCTGGCGTCCTCGGGTGAGAATCTGGTCGCAGAAAGTTACATCAGTTGGGGCCAGAGCTTGATGCATATGAATTTTGTTTGAAAACACTCCCGCCTGGTGCAGGATCCGCTTCAAGAATCAAGATAGCCGAGCCCTTGACACGTCCATTTTCTGCGACATTCTGATGCTTTTCGTCTGACCTGCCGGATCGCTTCGATGACACTTTCCTCCGTTTTTCTCGAGATGGCCGGCCGGAGCAGCCAGGATTCTGATTTTGGACGGCGCCGACGGCACGGAAGTTTGAAACGAAATTCAGAACAGAACTGTGTGGTTCGTTGGGAGACTTTTGAAATTGCTGCAAGAAAGCAGCGTGAGCAACAGCAATGCTGGGTCCGCCATTTGCCGTAACTGGGAAAGCAGTGTTTGAGCAAGAATTTAATTTAATGCTCTCTCAGTATCACTAAACTGAACCATTGTTCATCAAGGAAACGAGTAACTAAACACTTCGCAGTAAAAGATCGCTCTGAATGGAAGATCTAAAAAACAAAAGAAAAGCACATTTGAACAGATATCTGCAATGCAATTTTTCATCAAACTTTCAGTGTAGTTTTTTTTGGGCCACCCTGTACACCTTTCCGAAGCGATTTCCGGCAGCAGCCTCTGTGGCCGAATGGTCCAGACAGCCTGCTGCCGCTGCGGAGGCCCCGGTGGTGGTGGTTCGAATCCTGCCTGGGGTAAAATTTTCGATTTTTGTTTTTCAAAAAAACACGAAACGTTTTTTGACACCAGTGGCAGTTGTTGACAGGCAGGAAGAGGAAAGTTTGGGTTCGGTTGGTTGGGTTTTGTCGTAAACGCGTCTTTATTTGGATTATTATTATTATTATTGTCCCCTGGCTCCAACCAACGCCAACAAGCACCACCGTGACAGGCCGATTTACACTAATCCCAAAGCGACAATAGTGGGTAATATCTGACCTGCCCAGGAAAATGCTTGCCATAAGGGGTGTGCCAGCCAGCCTCCTACCCATTCACCACGGCAGTTGAACAGGCCATGTAGATATGGAAGCCAGGAAGCGGATTAGGTATTAAAATGTCAAAAGAAGTACCAACACATGAACTGGTTCAACGTTAGCAGTAGTGAACAGTTGGTATGGATGAGAAGAGTGTTACATGCAAGCAGCAGATCACTCTCCTCCAATTTGTGCTGGCCCCATTTCTTTTTTTTTTTTTTTTTAAAAAGGATATGCAAAATAACAACACAAAATTTTACAACGAGAAGAACAACAGAAAAAAGTTTGATCAGATAACAGAATGTTAGTAGAAGGCTGAGGAGGCACACATCCCAAAGAGCCGAAAGGGTTTATCCCTGCAAAATATCAGTCATCAAAGTCCCGTAAACAGTAGGTACCTATCTAAGTTGATAATACCTTCCTAAATAGAAATGAACAGGCCGGGAAGGGTGGGGAAATTAGCAGGGCTAGCACAAGCCCCCCCCCAGTAGCCCCCAAAAATAGGGCCAGATGTGGGAAAACAACC